>JAPEBW010000197.1:0-74803 GCA_027405785.1 Ophiocordyceps robertsii
GGACAGGGGGCTCTTTTCCAAATCACTTAAGTTACTTATAGCTTGGGAATTGTCTATATAAGGAAGCCTTAGTCCCCCCTTCACCTTAGATAGATTATCAACCTTACATACACACATCTCACCCATTTCTTTACCTTTTCGCACACTCTTTACATCTCTGTAATCCCCTCACTCGTGGCTTTAAGCCTGCTCTCCTCTGCACCCATTTGCTCCTCAATTCCTTACGATATTTTTTCCTAAAAAGAAAGGTTTTTTATATATCCTAAGTATAAAAGAGGTTTTCCTATATAACTAAAGACTTTACCTTATATATATACTACCTTAATAAATCAGTAAAGAGTATATAAATCTACTCTTTAAGGGAGGCTATAAAAGAGTGATTTTACTACTTTAATAAATTAGCTATTTAATCCTAACTTAATTAGCTAAGAATAAGGGGGTATATAAATTATATTAAAACCTACATTAAATAGCCTAGCTTCGGCTCGTTATTTTCAAAGTCCTAACGTCCTTATACGACGTCTATATCGTTATATACGGAACTAAGGAGGTTAGGGTAGCTAGATAAAATAAGGATCCGCTTAGACTTAAACTAACCTTAACTAACTTTAAACACGAATTGCCGCATAAGGAAGGGATATATAGCTACGGGGTTAAATGCTTTAAAATTAAAATTTCTCGGGCTTTAAGACTGCCTGAAGGCCGGTCTAGATATATTACTCTATTTCCTTATATTTGTCTATAAAAGGCGAATCTCTTCGTACTAAATAGCTAGAGATTCTATAAGTACTTACGCACTTAATTCTTTATTTATTAATTCTAGCTAAATCTTACCTTATTTAACATCGACCCTTTTATTACGTGATTTTATATGATCCCTTAATCTTCTTATAATTTTGCTGCTGCTTTAACCTTTAATACTAGGCCTATAACCTCTTAAAGATTAAAGTAGTAGCGAAATTATAAGGAAATTAAGAGATTATATAATAGCACGTAATAAAGGAGTTGATATTATATAAGGTAGGATTTCGCTAAAATTTATTAATAAAGAATTAAGTATATAAGTGCTTATAGAATCCTTAGCTATTTAGTAGCGGGAGATTTGCCTTTTATAAATAAATATAAGAGAATAGAGTAATATATCCGGACCGGTCTTTAAGCGGTCCTAAAGCCTAAGGAATATTGATTTTAAAGCATTTTACTTTATAGCTATATATCTCTTTTTTATGCGGCAATTCGTATTTAAAGTTAGTTAAGATTAGTTTAGGTTTAAGCAGATCTATATTTTATTTAGCTACTTAAACCTCCTAAGTTTTATATATAACGTTCTAGATATCGTATAAGCATATAAGGACTTAAAAAATAATACGCCGAAGTAAGGCTATTCAATACGGGTTTTTATATAATTTATACACCCCCTTATACTTAGCTAATTAAGTAAGGATTAAATAGCTGATTTATTAAAGTAGTAAAATCACTCTTTTATATTAAAGTAGCTAGCCGCTAGTTTAATTCTTCTTTATTTGTTTTAGTAATAGCGAGGGTGCTTTTAAAATACTTAATAAACTTTATAACAGTAAAGAGCTTAGCTACTAAGTTGCTATAAAATTATTAAATCTATACTTAATTCTTATTTTTAAGCTTATAAATAAGAGACTATTCGCAAATCCTTTTTTATAAGCGTAGGCTAGATTTAAGCGACTAAGATTATTAGTATAACCTTAAGCTAGAGTTTCTTAATATTATTAAGATAATATTAAAAAGCTACTATATCTATTTCTCTTAATAGTATATCCGGTTTATTTTTTAATATAGCTTTTTCCGGATTTCACTAAGATCTTACTACGTTTTTTAAGCTTTATATACAGCTACTTTAAAAGTTAGCTTAGCCTCTTAATTAGCTTATAACTTAGTCGTCGAGCCGATATAAGCGGTATTATTAAAGTTAAATATAGTAACTATCTTAGTTCCGATTTACCTTACTTATTACGATTCTTTTTACGATTTTCATAACTCTTTTCTTTTTTTTATTACTTAAGCTATAGTAAGCTAGTTAAGTCGTTTTTACGTTATAATCCTCCGTTTATTAGCCCTTGTTAAAGGTTTTACTTTAACCTCTTTATTTTTTAAATAAGGTTTTATATCGCTAAGTTTTTTAATAATAGTAAGCTATATAAAAGGTAAGGGCGCTATCTATTTAATAAAAGAGCCGCTTATTTAAATTGAATCTAAGTACTAGCTAACTATACTAACTAAGTTAAAGGGGAGTTATAATAAGTCTATAATTTTAATTAGTCCTGTTTTACAGTCTTTATACCTTAAAAGGAAGAGAGATCTAACTATAAAGTATATAAGTATAATAATATAAAGAGTAAAGAACGGGGGGCTAATAATTTAATTATTAGTCTTTAACAAACCTCGGATAGGAGCTTAAATTTTTCTCTTATTTTTATATACTTAATAACTATAAACATAGCCTTTACTAACATATCGCAGCTCTTACTTCGCTTTTGCTTTATAGTTTTAATTAAAGTTTTTTATATTTATAAGGGAAATACGTAGCTAGAGGATATCTATATAATTTAGCATTCTCTCTTAAGGATTGTAACTAAAGCTTAAATAACTAGTATCTTAAGATTTTAAGCGCGCAATGTTTAATACTGCTTTGCCTTTTAAGAAGAACGATAAGTCCTTAATCTTATTATATACGTACTAAAGAATAATCTCTTACTATAATATCTATTTATTATATCGGAAAAATAAATATTCTACTTTTTTTAACATCTATCCGTATATATACTTATCTAAATCTATAGCTTCTATCTTATAAAGGTAATTACTTAGTCGAGATTTACTAGTACGAAGTTATGCTAGTATACGTGCTTCTTTCTTTATTAGTTCGTTATATAACTTTTAAATATATTAACCGGGTAGCGCCTTATTAATCTTTTTCGACTATTTCCCGACTTATTTTAAAATTTAGTTAATCTATCTTTATTAGTTAAGCAGCAGTTATAGCGTCGTTAACCTTACTTTAAATGCCGCTAGTTTCGTAGCGTCTTTATCCTTAGTTGCTCCCTTCGCGGCTGCTTTAGCTAGCGGGCTTATTATAAGGTCTTTATAGGCGGGTACCTATTAAAAAGCAACGCTACATCCTCTTCTAAAAAGGCGTATTGTAATTATTGCAATTAATATAGGGCCTATATTTATAATCAACTACTAACCTTTCTATTTATAGAAAACCACCTTAAGATTTTAATAATAGCACATACTAACAAGGTAGTACTTAAGTATATATAATGATAGCGACAGGAACCCTCTTTTAGTCGGCCGAGCTTAAACTCTAATAGAGAACTCCATATAACGACTAAAGCTCTCTTACTGCCCTACGCACTCTACCGGCGCTAAAGCCTACCGCTTTAAAGTTAACGACTTCTTAACACGATTCCGACTTTGCTAATTCGCGAAAACACACGCTTAATCTGTCGGCGCTCTTGCTAGAATCCGTTATAGTTTCCCGTTTTACTGCGAAGCCCCCTGCTTTTAAACATTGGATTGGCCCTGATCAATCTAAGCTCTCTCACCGTTAAAATTAGCAGAATTAACAGGAACACCATTAAGTGTACCACCCCGAGTACCTTTAGGTTTCCTAGCATTCTCCTAAAGCCGCCAGCTTTAGTACTAAGCCGCCGGCTATTAGATATTTCTTAATTAAAATAAGGAAAACTTATAGCATCAAACTCTTTTTAAAGTATAAGATAAGGATTAGGAGCACCACCAACAACAGGCTGCCGCTGTTTTAAAGTTTTGTCTATTGCCGGATTCGCCATTCCTTGTCCTGCTAGGACTGCGAAGAAAAGAACAAATAAAGTCTTTATCTTAGCGAAAGGATTTTCGAAGATAATATAAGTGTTAGTAAGAACCGGCTTTATAGTAATAAGGCTTCGTAGGTTCGACGTATATTCTTTGTTTTCGATGATATATGTTTAATTTTTAGCATAGGGGGAGGCTCGGTTCTTTTTATCTTATATATCTGTGGCTACTGTCTAGTACCCTTCCGGCGCGCCTAGGTTGCCGTGTTTCGTATTGTTAACTAGGTTCCACGTTTAAGTTTCAACTGCTGCCGTAAGATTTTTCAGTAATACACCTATCCCCGCTTTAGGAGCCGGCTTAGAATTCTAACTTCTAACACTTCGCGTTCTATATCGAGTAAAACGAATACATATACCCACTCCCTATCTATATTGCGGCATAGGGTCTAAAAGGGAGCATGCTCCACTAAGGTCACACAGGCGCGAGCGCCAGCGCTATTAGGGGAACGACTGACTCCGCTAAAACGGGATGCAGGTTATAGTCCTAGTCGAGGTAGTGGTGCGAGCTCGCGAGTTCCTAAATAAAGGTGGGGCGTGGCACTAGTAGAGGGCGGTGGCCATGACTGGCGTCCTTAAGGTTGATCCTTGTAGAGAACTAAGGATGTCGTCTACCTTTATTCCGCTATTCCGAGAGTTTAAGGAAAGGTTTGATTTTCTATACAAGCAGTTAAGCGAGTGAATTTTCCTACTTGACGGCGGCGCTCTAAGCGTTAACGCAATGGAGCTCGGAGTTATATTCGCGATTTCCGTCGGAAACAGAACGATTTAGTTGTCGGAAGCGGAAAAGCTTGCCGTTACCTCGCGTCAGTCTTTCCGGCAAGGTGGGTTAGCAGGGTATAAAGCCACTCCACTCCACTATACATTCGTAAATATAGAGTGGATGTGGATGATTACTAAGGTCACGGCCGTGGCGTGGAAAGTAGATATAGATCTATATATAGAAATGCTTTCTACATTTATAGGTTAGAGGCAACTCTCTGTTTAATAGTCTCTACTTTTTCCACGGTTTCTACTTTTATAGCGGCATGGCTACTATCCTAATTATATACCTCTAAAGACATAGATTACGAATCTGATCCTTAAGCGATACGCTTGTATAGTAAGAGACGAACGTGGTTGCAAATTATTCCGACTCGTGTTTTAGATTATTGTCAGAACGTGGTTCTGCGGCTCGGGCCTAATAAGAATATATATAGGCATGCGCGATAGATTAAGCCTTAATGCAGCAGTTTTTATATAGCCGCAAAAGAGGTTGTATTAATGTAATATGTGTTCGTAAGGCCTTGAAGGAGGCCTCCTCGTTCCTCTTTAAGTAAGGGGGAAATTGGCTGCCGGATGTACCCGGGATCCGCACGTAATAATACACGTGACCCGACATGTGTTTTTACCCGTCAGTTCCGACAGTTATCCGCCTTTACTACACCTTGAGCGCTCCGTATCTGCCTCGCCTAACGCATGAATCTTACGCAACCTTAAAGGGGCAAATCTTAGTTTGATTTGGGATATAAGAACGTAAGTTTGCACTCACGCATGACGCATTTAAGGCTCCTGAGTTATTTTATGTCTCGTACTCCCTCTTAGTGGAAACTGCTCGCCTGACACACCGGCACTAAACATCAAACAACCGACGGTCTGTTCTCGCGACAGGGTCGTCCCGAGAAGCCTGATCCGTAAGAAAATGTGGGTAATTGCTCTTAAGGCGTGCTTTATTAGTTAGAGACTAGTGCTAACAACTACCCCTACACGGTGCGGGACAGGCCGACATGGGAGAGTTCCTGTTAGCTCTAGTAAAATCCGGGTAGATACAGCTACGATAGCGTCAGGCTAGTAGTGGCAGCGCCAACGGTAGCGCAGACGATAGCGCACTAGGTGGCGCGGCTAATAAGGCCACGAGGACATCTATGTCTCGCGAAGGCGAGAGGGAAAGGGGGTATAAGAGTGGATAAAGGGACTTTGCAAAGTGTTACATATAACTAGAAAGATGCTATGCATGTAAGGGTTATAGAGAGTTAAATTGGTCTTAACTACTAACTAAGTTAAGGGGACGAAGGTCCCTGTTAGAGGGAGCAGACCGACGGTCTAATCCGCACACGGATAAACTCTAGTAAAAAAGGCAGGTCAGACGCAAGGACTTAAGTCAGGTATCGATATAGTAAGAGTATTACTATTTGCACTCACACATATCTCTATGCACTACAAGTTGGCGGGGCGGGCTGGCGCCGGTACGTATCTTTAAAATAGGGCGTGAGTGCAAATAGAGATATGTGTAAGTGCAAATAGAGATATGTGTGAGTGCAAATAGTAAAACTCATATAGATAGCGCGGCGAATGTACATACTCGGCTACCACGGCCCCGGCCAGTTTGCAACCTGGCCCATTTTCGCGCGCTTTCCCATCACTCAGCCTAACCATCCCTTGCTTATAAGACGTACTTTAGCACAAACAAACACGCAGAAAACAGACATTCGCGATGCCTCGCGGCTGGTACCTCGCACAAGGCCTGGTCCCACTCGGCTATAGTAGCAGCGACGACGAAGAGGGCCCATGTGAACTGCCAAACGGTCGGCTTGTCTGTGGCCCTCATGGACTGGTGCGGTGTGATAGATGTTGCAGCGACTGCAGCTTTGTGGCCGATATCCTTGGTGACCATCGCGATGACGTCGAGGATGACGAGCACGATGATGAGAGGCATGATAATGATGACCACGACGATGACGAGCACGATTTGGCTACGGTTGCCGCGCCATCCACTTTGGGTATCCATTCCCTCGGGCCAGAGGTGATGAGGGGCACCGGTCTGGTGTTTCCCTCCAAGTTTGCAACTCCTGTTGGTCCCCTGCGACCGATGGAGTTGTTTTGCGGCAGGGTCCGTCACGTTAATGTGGTCAGGTATGATGTTTTTCTTCGTCGCGCGATTTCTCGTGCTCGGCTGACCCGCGGTCCGTGGTCTCAGGTGCACCTACCTTAATGACAATTCCACACTCCTCCTCATGGCCGATGGGGCATGCGTCAACAATGGTCAAACTAATCCGAAGGCGGGCTGGGCATTTTTCCAGGGGCTGAATCTTGAGGGTTAACCGCTCCTGGTCTCCGGTCGCTTGGAAAACCGGGGTCCCTGGGGAGACGACGACATCCAGAGCAGCAACCGAGCCGAACTGCGGGCCGTTATCGCCGCCCTGCGATTCCGACACTGGCCCGGCGAGGGGTTTAGGACAGTCATAATCGCCACCGACTCGGAGTACGTTGTAGAGGGCTCGACACAATGGGCGAAAAGCTGGGTGCAGAACAATTGGAGGGCGAAAGGGAGGAAGGGAAATGGCAGCGCCAACGTTAAGAACAAGGACTTGTGGGAGATGCTCTTAGGGGAGTGCGAGAGGGCCCACCGCAGCGGTTTGGCCATCCAGTTCTGGAAGATCCCACGCGATTGGAACACCCTGGCCGATGACGGTGCGAAGAGGGCTGCCGCCGAGGAAGAGACTTCTCTTGAGTGGATGGATGTCGCGGGCTTCGCATGCTGAGGGTGAAGCCGACTAAGGGTGACATTGGTCTCTTTTATGTTAGTATCAGCCCGCCTGCCTGGCTGCCTGCCGATGGTGGAAATCGGCCTAAAAGCGGAGAGCCATAAAACAAAACGATAGCTATTCGAAGTTTCTTTGCGAATACTTCCTAGAAGGCGTAGGCAACAATTATATAGGAGGAGATTCGGGCCCTTATTAACTCTTTACCTCGCCGGCTTGTAGCTATGTGGGCTATAAAGGGGTGGTATACTAAGTATTAAAGAGCTAAGAAAGACCTATTTAGAAATGTAGCTACCTTAGTTTTAGCTATTTTTTCTATTAAGATATATATATCTTTATCAAGAGCGTTGTTCTTTCTATCTTGCTAAAAAGGGGCGACTCGCATAGACTTTAGAACCTTACTGACGCGAGTCGCGATGATGATTACAGTTCATGCTGCTAACGGTAAGTGCTTGCTTAGCGGCGCCTCCATTGTTAAGCGCGAAATCGTGCGCAACCTACTCTCGGCCATCGCAGACGAGAACATTCTGGTTGCTGACCGGCCAGAGCCATTGTGGGCGCAGCAGTGGCGTCTGCATTATGTATCCGGCGATTACTGGACCTTTTACAGCAAGATGCCCTTGGGTATCAACGCAATCACCAGGTTTCATGACGCAGAGTTCAAGGTTAGCGTCGATAGAAAGGTAGCTAGTCTTTGTACTACCGGTATAGAGGCGTCGACGCGGGCACGGTGCTGTTACATAAGGTTGGGAGAAACACGGACGACTGAGAGAACGGGGAATCGCAGCAGTTGCTACGAGATGCAGTCAGTGTAACCCAGTCAAGAACTCTTTCCCCGGTCGCAAACCCCCCCGTGTCGAATGATTAGGCACGGGGGGTGGATCTTAAAACCCCCCTTTTTAGTAGCGCTTCTCGGGCGACAAAGCCAACCAACACAGGTAGTGAGGACGGGGAGTGTGTATTCTTACGGTTCTCGGTTCTAAATCCGTCGCCGCTGTCATCACCAAAACAAACCGGACTCTCTCCTTTTTCGGACCGTAAGTCTATCCGTGGAAGGCAGGCAGAAGATGGGGATATCTGGCCGAAGCGGGCAGGTAAACCGCTCACCCAGCGTAACCCAAATTGCGAAGCTGTACACTAACTAGAAGTCTCAGCGGTAAATCTTGACTGCTTTTACTTTATTACACATGCTAGAGATTAAGGTTGATGGTGTCGATTAACCCTCGTCCGGGCCCCCTTTTCTTAAGGCTTGGAACACATTAAAGCAAAGTTGTACATGTATGCTAGCCTCTATCGCAACCCAAAAGTGATTGCTACTCCGGGCATTCTTGTCACGAACCCAACTATTGGCATTCACATTCTGCTAGCCAATTCTCCCGCACAACCTTGCTTGATCTGCCATTCAGTCTTGCGGCATCTAGGCCCTCATCGCGGATCGGTGACTCCTCGCCAGCCGAGCACCGAATCGACCTTCGGAAATTCGATATGCTTTTGAACATCCAGCTTGCTTTCCACCAACCCCGACGAATCTTCAATTAATGAATCTAATACCAGAGAAAAGTCCCTGAGAAGCGGGCACTTAAACCCGCAGTTGTTGGACCCAATGTCACCATAAGCCACCACCATATCCACCACGACCTGAGGCCCCCCGACCTCTGCCGGCAGCAGCGTGTTGGCCAGATGGCTCACCCACCTGCGCGGCCTGCAGTTGTAATTGACCTGGGGTAACGAATTGTTTCGATGAGGGATCCGGCCGAGAGGCTGGTAGGTGGTGGTAGGATGCAGACTGGAACTGCGGTGCCACCATCGTCGGCAACTCCCTAGCGGGGGGTTGCGACGCTGCAACACTCTGGTTCGGATGGGCCGTCCACGGTGCCCAAGTCGGCCCAAACCGCTGTTCCCGCATGTAGTTGTAGGGTGCTGGGGGGAGCACCAGCTGCGGCCAGGCCACCGGGGCTGTCGGCGTCGTCTGATGAACGGCCATCGGGGCAGTCCCGGGTGTGGTGGTCGTCTGCTCCTTTGAGAGTTCCCTTGCAGAGTTCTTGTTTGCCGACACCTGCAGCCATTGAGGATCAAACCCAGAGGGGCCCGTAGGGAGTTGGTCGGCACTCTGGCCGGTCGTAGTCTGGTAATGATGTTCCAACGCGATCAGGCGGGCATCCCTCACGGCCAACCTCGTCTCACGATCACGGGAGATCAGCAGATCCCGTGCCTGCTGAATGGCCGTCCATGCTGCTGCAAGCCCGTGCCCCACAAGAAATCGGCGATCTTTGGCTTCCCGTCGCAGAACCGGATCCCGCAGTCCGTCATAGAACCGGGTGGTGATAGACTTGAGGATGCTTCGCTCCCATCGTTTCATAGCAGTCACCGAGGATCCCAGTGGCACATCCCGTCCGCCTTCTTCTCGCAGCATATGACGAGCTCGGTTGTAATAGCTGGTTAAGGATTCATCCGCGCCCTGTTCCAACCGATCGTCCTCCAAGTCCAATAAGTTCAAGTCCATACCAGCAGGGGCAAAGTGTTCCATCAGCGACGTCTCCAAGGTCTCTAGGTCAGCCTCCCATGCTTGGTTGTTGGTGGCCCTCTGGACGATCTGACGCAGGCAATCCGCATCGTCCACAAACGTGGCCGCTTTGCCAGTCAGCGACATATCGATGGCTCGTATAAGAGCATTTCCATCGTCTGCACCTTTCACACCAGCATTTGCTGATCGGAACGCACACCTCAGGCGGGTCAACCAGCGATAGGCAGACTCAGATCCATCGTACATGCCGACATCCCTGGCGGATGGATATCGGATGGCTCGCTCTGTCGGGGGTCGGGGCTCCATTGGCTGTTGAGAGCCAGCACCCGCGGCCGTCTGCTGGGTTCCATCCAGCATGGCCAATCGATTGAACGAAACCATCGGTGGTTTAAATGCTCCGCATGGGGGAAGGGCATGCGTCTCAAAGGTGTGCCTGTTGCAGATCTCGATGGCGGGCTGTGTGTAGGTCGACGGCCCTCGTCGTGGGCTAAACGTGTGGCCTGAAATAGCGGCAGAATGAGCCTCGTGGTGCTATAAGGCAACCAAGGACAGGCTCTGACTCAAGACCAACGGACACTTGGCGTGATCGCCGGAAGGGCCAAGGTGGGCAAGGTTGGTGCCAGTCTTCTAGGTTGTCGCTTGGCGCCCAATGGCTCTTTCAAGGTTTAGTGAAGTCTTGCTGTCTTACTCGTAGGCGTGACTCGTGGGGCCTGTATTTCCCCTGCCATGCTCCTCTTATCTCTCACCATTACGTTTTCTCCCTGTCATGATTCCCACGACGCCGACTACCATTAGACGCCTCCCGAAATTTCGTAGGGCATCACAATCACCTTAAGCCTCGACGCTATGTCCGATTTGGCAGGCGGCGATGCACATCGACGACAAACCCAAGTAACCCTCCGCCTTGCAAGAACTACTTTAAGCCACCACGCCCCAACAGTGAAACTCAAATCTGACTTGGATTTTACAGTTCAAAGAATCACTTCTACGCCGCTTAGCGCGAGTGCTCAACGTCGGCTTCTTCCAGATCATGGTGGCGGCTATAACACACGCCGCCCATCCAGGTTCACGAGGACCATACCGAGCAAAATGCCCTCTGCTTAGGACCTGAGCGTTCTAGCCTCCCTAGCCACGACAACGTAAGGCAAAAATAAGCAGTGCATGAACCGCTGTTAGTGATAAAAATCTACTAATGGCCTCGGCTAGCTGTATTGGCTAGTTGCGTGACGGTTGACCAGGGCGTGTCAAGCTCACCTACCTCGAACATGTATATCGATTTATTAATTGTGGTGATAGTGCGACCTTATTATGCATAGAGCAGGCAAGACGTCCCCTCAGCTCGGGTATATCTGGCCGTTTATGAAAAGGATTTCAGAATTCGATTAAGGAGCCTGGTTGCTTCGAAGCGATATATTCCATCCATCTAATTATGCGGAAATTCAGCCTAGACACCTCCGACACCACGTAATATATAGTCGAAGTTTAAATAGGGAAATGCCTTGGAGTCTTTCTATTTTTAAACCATGACGAACGTGCAATTACAGGCCCAGGGGGTGGGAGGGGGTGCTGCAGATGGACTCTATCCGGGAAGTTCTAACCTTCCTAATTCACGCTAGACACAGCATGACTAGAGCTACGTGAAAGACAAGACTGACGTCAAAATGGCCGTGCTGACCAGGTGGTTTATATACGCCAACGGTGTTTAGTATTGACGACCGCTCCGAAACCCCGGATGCTTTACACGCGGCATGAGCTGGCAGCGAATGTTAACTTAAGTTGCAGCTAAGTCAAGGGCTGCAGCACATTGACGGTTCAATCTGTATTTTATTGCAGATCAAAACGGTAGCAGGCAGCTAATTGCATAAGAAGGTACCGCGCACAAGAAAACAACCCAAGTCGCACGACAGCAATGGCTGCTCTTTAAGCTACCTAGGTCGTTACGATCTTCTAGCTACGTGGAGTATATAATTACCTCTGTCCCAATCTAGAGTATTACCGCGAACAGAGACCAGGCTGATATCTAAGAGTATAAACAGGGGCAGTGTGAGGCAAGCGACGGCTGGGAGCAGGACAGTAGCCCTATCAACGTCCGAATGGTCTAATTTACCAAGTCTAAACCCGGCAATAACCCTTTTTGCATACTACTTCAGGGCAGGAAACACCCGAGCCCGTTGTCAGTGGTGCCTTATTATCTAATGTGTCTCTTTCACCCGCCACTCGTTTCTTAAATAATAAAGTCTTGCATCCCTGACAAAGACCTTAAATTCCAGTCCAACTAATGCTCACTGCGCTAGTTGCCGGTGGTCCAGCTTTCGAGCGCCGCCGTATCCTTGACGTCACGGCGTCGATACAGTTGGTCGTTATTCCCCGACTCGGCCGTATCGTATGCATCCTCGGAAGGAAGCCTAAATTTATTCTCCGATCCGCCTAGTTCGACCTCTGAGTCGCCAGCCCCGCTCCTGCTAGTGCTGGTGAAGATTCTCGAGAGGAGCAAGAATATCGGCATTTCGACCAAGTGCGAACGCGTAAAGTGAGAGGCGGCGGGCGCGGAGCTAACGATGATGGCCACGCTGACCTCACAGAAACTGACACGTACGGTCAGACTCATCGATAGCAGCGGAGAGGTAAGGAAGAGGTAGAAAACAGCATACCTGCAGAGGGCGAGGATGGCAGAGATCCATGTCTGGTCCATGCTATGTAGAATCTTGACTCTCTCCACCAAAGAAGCGATGCTTGCTCCAATGCCCATAAGAGCTAGCGAAAACACGGCAATCAGCGAGATGCGCTGCTTGGCAGACAACTTCAACCCAACAATGATGGGCAGCGGGAGAATAAATATGTACAAGTCGAGCACCACGCTAAGGGCCGACTGTGTCTCCCACCAGGGGAGCGGTATAAGCGCTCGGCCGTCCAGAATGGCCGTCCACTCTTCGCCGGCTCGCGGCGTCTCGTAGTAGGTAGCGACGGCGATGCCGGTCGAGTAAAGCAAGAAGTTGAATGCCTGACCCAACCGAATGGCCATCTTGACAGATGTCTTGATGGCAAAGAGCTGGTAGAAGAGGAGGAAGATGGATGCCTTGGCGAAGAAGGCGCCGGACTGAAGAAGAACCGCCGGTATGTATATTCCCTATAGTTCAAATCAGCTTGCAGAATCCCCGACCATGGAAGACGGGTCAGGCGTCTTTACTCTTGCATAATCGGCATCGAAATAGCACGCCGGAACGTCCCAGATATGGCGTGCCACTTTGAGCTCTGCAGGGCTGGCGTGGAAGCAACAGTTCGTTTCGGACTCATGGACGAGACTTACGAGTGCCCTGGATGCCCAAGATAGGGATGACAAGCAAAAGGGCAACGAGGTTAAAGTCTAGCCCGTTAGGTTAGGAGCATTAGAGGGCTTAATGCGCTCGCGCTTTAAGCACAAGGTCCCGGCCGGATTTTATACACTCACAGTCGGCCAATCTCAGATTCCGAAGGTTGATGTAGAATCTGGCGGCAGTAAATGAGACGGCCCATACAACCAATATAATCATGACTGCCATCAAGACTGGGGCCAATGTCGTCGGGTTGTCAAAGTTGCTCTGTCGCCCAGCCGGAGGAGGGCCCGCAGGCACCTTGCAGAGGTCGACGGACGAGTTCATAGCGCTAGAAGCCATGTTGAAGCCAAGAACAAACGGTGTAGGTGTAAATACCGGAGTTAAGACTTGGCGCAGGCTCGTCTACTGAGTAAGACGGCGTAAGAGGGAGGGTTCGCGAGCAGATTCGGTAGAGGTCCCTCCCATGGCTCCAAGATGGCGGGTGGCTTCCGGGAGGGTCAGCTTTAGGATCGAGAAAATCTACATGGACCAACCAACCACTGTTACATGAATCGCAGTAGGGCCGTTGAGGGATTCCGGGGGGGGGTGGTCAGCCTGCATGTCCTAGACATGTAAATCCAGCATCTTTACGAGAATGTAGACAGCTGCTGGCATCCGAACAATGCCCTGTAACATTCCGGAGATGAGCCTCCTTCCAGCCATGTAAAGGTGTTAGTCGTTGACTTTATCACTATAGCCAAGAAATCGCTATGTTGGTCATTGCTGTAGCCCGAGTTTCCTTTATCCGCCATCCCCGCCTACCTGTAGTCCCCGAGTAGATGAACAATTTCCGATTTTGCTTCACACTCGTCTTCTTTCCATTCTCTCTGCCGACAGTTCCTCCCACGCTCCCCGACCATGTCTGAATACACATCAACCCGCGAGGGCTTCCAGCGCGCCATGGAGTGGAGTCTCACAGGCCCAGCCGACGAGTCCAAGGCCTACGCCGAGGGCCTCTCCGTGCCCTCATTCTACCACATTATGAACGGCCAGCGCCTTGAGTTCGACCAATACGTCAGCGGCATCAAGGAGTGGCGCGCCAAGGTTAGCGATTATAAGCCGAAAGTGTGAGTCCAGAGCATCGTTCTATAGAGAGGGCCCCAGCTGACATGGAAAAGCCACGAGTTTCTTCGCGATGGCGACCAGCTGGCGGCGCGCATGGACGGGACCATCAAGGTTGACGGTGCAGAAGTCCACTTTGAGAGCTTCATGTTTGCAAAATTGGACAAGGAGAGTGGCAAGATGGAGTGGCTGGTTGAGCGATCGGTCTGGGGAGCTGCGGGGGCACCGCCTGAGCACGGGGTCAATTGAGCATCGAGTTGGGTGAAAGAATATGCATTCATCATGAGCTCGTATAAGCGGCGTGAAAACAGTCGCCGTCCTGTATCATCTCGAAGTTGGGGGCCGGGAGTTGGGCTGGGGGCTGGGGGCGATGCTACAGAAGCAGCTGCCCGACTACGGGGGAGATTGACAGGGCAACCTGCAGAGCAAGAAAGCATTGGAGGAGGCCTTGTTGGCTGCTATTGCCGTTGTGACATCCGACTGCTCCCACAATGGTTCCGAAGTTGGTCTGGCCTCGGGACGGGTCACTGTCATTGACGATCCCCCTCGCTCGACAAGAGACGCGCGTGGCACAGCGTAATGCAGTACGCCTATCGGCATGGCAAGGCGTCGACGTGACAAGGGAACCAACTGAGACATCCGCTACCTCGCAGCCAACACGGGTGGGCGGGCCCCCCTCTGCCGGCACACTCTCAGACACCGCCGGCGAGCGGAGTGAGGTGAGATGTGCTTTCAGCAAGTCCCTCGCTGTGCCCCTTGTGGCTCGGCCAGCAAGGTTCCCCTCAGCATCTACACCACCCCCAACGTGTTGGCGATGGGCCATGCTGTGCTGTTGGTAGCTGGGTTATGAACCATCAATGCCGTTGGTCATTGAACGAGCTAGAGCGGCCCCGTGCATACACGGAAACTCCCCAGAACAAGCCATCTGCCGTTGCATCATCCATCAACAAAACAAGCAAACCAGGGCGGCCGAACGGATGTGAACTCCCCATTGGTGCCGTGAGAGACGCCAGATAGCCAGAGTCGGCTCAGTCGACTGCCAACTCCCGAACTAAGGCGTCAAGGCCCCCTGTACATACGAACGTACACTTAGCTTGCTGTGTAGGACTGCGGCCGCCGTCTTCACCATGTGGTGCCTTGAGTACAAGGCACAGCGGTGTCACCTCCGATACGTACGGAGCACCTCTGGCTGAGGTGGTGGAAGAGGCGTGCGTGCTTGCGGGAGAGGCCCTCGGGTCACTTGCCGGGAACTCGGCGAATTGTATCCAACTACATAAACAGACGACTCTAGAATCCCCATTTCTATCCATTTGCTCAGCCTTTTCACTCTCTTTGAGCCGCATCGCTGTGTCTTGATCGATGCTGGAGATCAGTACATCAACATGCAAGAAATACACCTTGAGAATTCGTCTTCCACGCCGCTGGAGTCTTCCCATTTGGCCTGGCCGCCATGGGCAGCGTCTTCAACGAAGCAGTTGGCCCTTTTAGGCAGTATCGTTGGCGCATTGGTCCTGCTCTCCCTCCGTCCTATTATACGGCCAACACAGATGCTCGTGAGTGTCTCGTCGAGGGTAGCTAAGAAATTCTTCGCATTGAAGGGCTAATGCTCTAAATCTGCCAGACGCCCATCGGCCGCCTGACTCGCATCTTTAAGAAGCGCCTCCGTGCCTGGGCCTACCTCTTTGATGGACCTGGCATTGTTCAACGAATGTTTTACCAAGTAATGTCCTATTCTGCCTCCCTACCGTAGCGAAGCTAACGAATCATGACAAGTCCCATGGAGAGCCCTTCGAGGTCAATGCGCCCGATGTTCGCATGGTCTTTGTGTCGTCGCCCAGACACATCAAGGAGCTCGACAAGGCCCCTGACCAGGTTCTCTCCCTCAATGGCGCGGCAAAACATGTGAGGGCCCTCTCCCCCGACTTCCACTGCTTTCGGCCATCGTTCTTACGTTGCGGTTAAACAGATGCTTCAGCCTCTTTATACAATGAATGGCTTTGACTGGTTCGATCAACGCGGCGTCGAGGGCATCGGATTCGTCCGCACCCTGCGTACTCTCTTAACCAACAATCTTCCCCAGCTTCTCCCGGACCTCGGCGTTCTCACTCGAGCCCGATGGGCAGAATCGCTTGGAAATAAAGAAGCTGTCAATGGTCAGCCTTCTCATTCTAAAGGCACGGAAACTCATGTCGTGTCGTACTGATTTACAAAAAGGTACTATACACGCTCCGGTGTATTCGATGATGATGGACTTGGTGGTGCTCTTAAATGCACGGGCTCTCTTCGGCGAGGACCTGAGTATGTCCTTACCGATTACTCCTAGACGCTCATCCGCCTGACTTGACAAACGTTTTAGTCAAGGACGAAAATTTCATGGCCTCTGCTCTTAGATACGTCGAGGAGACTCTACTCAGTGCCGAAGTCGTCAAACTCTTACCCAAGCCTCTCGCTCCGCTTGTAGGCCGAGTGTTGAGTCGCTGCTTGAGCTCCCACAAGACCTTTTTCAAAAGCTTGCTTCCTGCTACGGAGCAGCGTCTCGAAGAAAAACGGCTCAAGAACTCGGGTCATGCGATCCCCAAGCGTGTAAGTGTTTCTCCCCATGCCCATGGGACACGCTGTAAATGTCTTGAGCGTAGGCCGACTGCATTCAATGGATCATCGATACGGCCCCGAGACAGTGCCCGTGGTCGGCAGAGCGCGTCATCTACGAGCTCATGGCCATTTGGTTTGGCTCTGTTCATATTCTCTCGACTGTGAGTCCATTACATCCCCTGCGATACTATGGTTTGCTAACACATCCCCGCATTAGACTATTGTTTACGTGATTCAAGGCCTCTGTCTCCATCCTGAATACACTGAGCTGCTCCGACAAGAGCTCGAGACGTCATATGCGGAATTCGAGCGAACAGGACACGGTTTACCACTCCTGGACAGCTTCATTAAGGAATCGTCGCGACTTACCCCGGTAGAGTCTAGTAGGTGAATCCCACCCGGTCTTGAAACTTTCCTAGACGTCTCTCTTTTTTCTCTAATCTCTCTTTTTTCTCTAACGTTAATCATCCTAGTGAGTGTCCGACGCTGCGCGCTCAAGCCTTTCTCCCTGTCAGACGGAACAAGGGTTGCTCCCGGCGAATGGGCCTGCGCCCCTTCTGGCGCTATCAACACCAATGCCGAGTACTACCCCTGTCCAGAAGAGTTCTCGGGCTTCCGATTTGTGGATGCTGCGGAACTGCCTGGTGCTACTGCACCGGCAACGCAGCCGAAACCCTCCAAGCTCACAGATGTTGACCATACATTTTTGATGTGGGGGACCGGCCGCATGGCCTGGTGAGAGTTTCCACAGCATGCAATGCACGATCCGCTAACATGCATCACAGTCCAGGTAGATACTATGCTTCCGCCTTTATGAAGGTAGTTGTCGCGCAACTTCTTATGAACTACGACTTTACGCTTGTCAACCCCGACGCCCCCCGCTGGATTTCCTGGCGCTTAGCTAGGATTCCGAGGCCGTGGACGAAGGTGGCATTTATACCGCGGACATAAGGTCACCCATTTGTCGATGCTTTGCTACATGATCACAAAGATACCACCTCTATTCGTACATTAGGGGACCATAGCGTTGATGTATTAGTACAGTTGACTTGGAGAGCAGGGCTTGCATGTGATGTATGCCGACTTCCCACTCCTTTTGGGCCGCAGCCTTTGGTCCAGTTTGACAACGATGAACCGCGGATTGAGCTCGACACTATCCTACAGGGTCCTCGATTTCTGCACATGCGAGGGCAAATCTACTAGTCGTCAAGGAGTAGGCCTCCTCATCGTTGCTGGGCACGCACCCGGCATGAATACACTTTTGCATCGTCACGTTGTGATAAAACTTTAATAATAGTCCGAAATCTCCACCCGTGCTGCAATACCACGTCACGGCGCTGTATCTCGCCTCGACGGAACGCAAGCTCACATGGGAACCCAGCCGTTGATTCGTTGTCTCTTGATCTGCAGTGCCACGTCATCATCACATGCCACAATGCGTCGACTCGACTTGCCCGTTTGGGTTCTTGGAAAATTCTTTCATCTGGGGCTGAAGCCTAGAATTCAAGGGACTCGGCGCTCCAGTGCCGATTTGAGCGAGCCTCGCTTGACGACATGATGTCACGTGTATAACACTATCGGTATGAGGTGCTGGGCCCGACCCGGCTGCCGTCTTGTTCGTCTCTCTTCAGCTTCACCCACCCCGTCTTCCTTCACCAAGCGTATCGCAGCATGGCCCACCACACAGTCCTGGTCGCCAACCGCGGCGAAATCTCCAGTAGAATCACCGCAGCGGCCAAGGAAGCGGGCATGTCGACGGTGGCCATCTATTCAGAGCAGGACCGTCTCGCGGGCCATCTTCAGAGTCCGTTCCCCGCCATCATGACTTGCTCCCCCGGCCTTTGCAGTTGGCTGATATGCGTCTCAGCAGGGGCCGACGCGTGCTACCAGATTGGCGACTCTGGCGTCGTGGGCCCATTGTACATTCAAAGCCTCTGAGTACCTTTGGCCATGGTCGACGAGACTAAGAATTGCACATAGAGAGGCCTATCTCGACGGCCCCCGGATCGTCGACATTGCAAAGCAGCACCAAGCAGATCTGGTGCACGTGTCGTACTCCCGTTAGCTTGGAGGCACTTTCTCACATGGACCAGTCATCCTGGCTATGGGTTTCTCTCCGAGAAGGTCGACTTTGCAGCCCAAGTGCGCGAGGCGGGCCTTGTATGTAAAACTCGGGCAATGTCAACGGACCAAGACCATGGCCTAGCTGACTAGGCTTCGCAGTCGTCGGACCGCCCACGGAAATTATTCGGAAAATGGGCGACAAGGTGGCGGCGAGGCAGATTGCGCAGAGCCTCGGCATCCCAACCATCCCGGGAACCAATGGACCATTGGAAGATCTGCTGGAGGCGTACGCGTTTGCGGAAGAGTATGTCTCTCGCCGCCGAGCCCTGGACTCGAGCTAGATGGGGCTAAGCTCACATTCTGCCGCTACTAGACATGGGTATCCCGTCGTTGTAAAAGCCAACTTTGGAGGTGAGGACACCCAGGCGGGCACCAGGGATAGCTCGGCTCACTCACCATGGCAGGCGGCGGGCGGGGGATGCGAGTCATCCGTGAGAAGGAGGACATGGAAGAAGCCATTGCCGCCAGTCGATCCGAAGCGCACTCGGCGTCTGGAAACGGCACCGTCTACATGGAACGGTATGCCTTGACAGCTATGCTTGAGAGCTCAACCGCTCACCCTGGCACACGTAGCTATCTGCGTCGCCCAAAGCACATCGAGGTTCAGATACTGAGCGACGGGCACGGAAATCATGTCCACCTCTTTGAGCGCGACTGCAGCGTCCAACGCAAGCACCAGAAAATCATTGAATTTGCGCCAGCCGCCAACATTTCGCCCTCGGTGCGGCAGGGTGTCTTGGACGCAGCCATACGACTGGCAAAGGGGCTCAACTACGGCAAGTGACTGCTTCCCCGGCAAGACTGACAAATGGCCTGTCCCTGAACCGTTAACCTGGCAGCAATTGTAGAGAACGCAGGGACCGTCGAGTTCCTAGTCGAGGGCGAAGACTTTTACTTTATCGAGATGAACCCTCGCATGTACGTCGGCCTCGAGGGGGACGGGGCCGATGCTCTGCCAAACACCAGGGTTATTGCTAAACACCGTCTCTGATAGACAAGTCGAGCATACCGTCACGGAGGAAATCACTGGAATCGACCTTGTCAGCGCGCAGTTGCAGATTGCCTGCGGCGCCACGCTCAAAGACATTGGCCTGGCCCAAGACTTGATTCAACGCAGTGGATTCGCCATCCAGTGCCGTGTCAATACGGAAATCCCCTCCTCAAGCACCCCATGTTTGCCCAGGGCAACTGCTGGACTTCATTCATCGACGACACCCCGGAGCTCTGTGCCCCAGACGCCCAGGGGGACCAGGCTGAGGGCTTGATGCGGTTCTTGGCTACGGCAGCCGTAAACGGCAGTCAAGTACAAGGGCAAACGGTAGGACCGACTCCAGACAGCCTCCAACGACTCTTGCTCGTTCTCAAACAGTCATGCTTAGAAACCGCCCGGCCTCAGGCGAGACATCGACATTGGCCGTCTGACAGATCCGCAGACGGGCCAAGAAATCAACTGCGCCGAGCCGTGCCGTCAGGGATGGCGAGACGTGCTCCTGCGAGAGGGACCTCGCGAGTTTGCGCGCCAGATTCGAGCTCACTCCAAGACGCTCATCTCGGACACAACATGGCGCGACGGACAGCAGTCTCTGCTGGCGACTCGGGTGCGGAGCAGAGACCTCGAGGCGATTGCTAAACACACCAGCCATGCGTACCGAAACGCCTACAGCCTCGAAAGCTGGGGAGGTGCCACGTTTGACGTGATGCTGCGTTTCTTGTACGAGGATCCGTGGGAGCGATTGGTTTGCGTGATTCGGTCCCTACTCGGTTATACAGACACTGACGGGCCACTTTAGCGAAAACTTCGCAAACTTGTGCCGTACGCGGTCCATTCAGCCCCTGTCCATATAGTCCCCCGAGGGTACATGGGCATCGACGGCTAACTGCTATACAAACTTCAGAAACATCCCGTTCCAGATGCTGCTCCGGAGCACAAACGGCGTCGCCTATTCTTCGTAGGGCTGCTGATTCCCAGCTACACCGGGGGGGGGGGGGTTGGAGGCTGACGACGACGTTTGTAGCCTCCCCGACAACGCCCTCTTTCACTTTGTCAAGCTGGCCAAAGACACGGGCATCGACATCTTCCGAGTCTTTGACAGCCTCAACGACGTGGATAACTTGCGAGTCGGCATCGACGCGGTTCACGCGGCCGGCGGGCTCGTCGAGGGCGCCGTCATGTACACGGGCGACATGCTGAGGCCGGGGAGCAAGTACAACCTCGACTACTACATGGGAGTCGTCGACGGCCTGGTCGAGTGCCGCGTTCACGTCATGGCCGTCAAGTCCATGTCGGGCGTCATGAAGCCGGCGGCAGGCCGGGCCCTGGTGCGAGCCATCCGGGCCAAGTACCCGGAGATGCCCATCCACATGCACACGCACGACAACAACGGCGCCGGAGTGGCGACGATGCTCGCCTGTGTCGAGGAGGGGGCCGATGTCGTCGACACGGCCGTGGACAGTCTCTCGGGGGCCACGTCGCAGCCCGCGGCCTGTGCCGTGGTGGCTGCGCTGGAGAACTCGGCCTTTGCCTCGGCCCTGTCGCTGCTCCAGCTCGAGGTCATCGATGCGTACTGGGCACAGCTTCGACTCATGTACGCCGGCTTCGACGCCGACCTGCGCAGTCCCGACCCGACCGTCTACAGGCACGAGATGCCCGGCGGCCAGTACTCGAACCTCGTCTTCCAAGCTCGCCAGAACGGGCTCGGGAACCAGTGGGCCGAGACGCTCAGGGCGTACGAGGATGCGAACCTCGTGCTCGGCGACATCATCAAGGCCACGCCAACGTCCAAGGCCGTGGGGGACTTGGCCCAGTTCATGGTCGACGGCAAGCTGTCTGCCGCCGACATTGAGCAACGGGCGTCGACGCTGGATTTCCCCCAGTCGGTCATTGAATACTTTGAGGGCCTGATGGGCCGTCCGTTTGATGGCTTCCCGGAGCCCCTGCGCACAAAGGTGCTCCGAGGCCGCCGGGACACGCTCAAGCAGCGGCCCGGGCTGACCATGGAGCCCGTCGACTTTGACCGCGTCCGCCGGCACATTGCCTCGAGGTTCCCCGGGGCCGGCGTGAGCGAGCACGGCGTGGCCAGCTACGTCATGTTCCCGCAAGTCTACCTGGAGTTCCGACAGGCGCGGCAGGACTTTGGCCATCTCACGGCGCTCCGCACGGCCGACTTCCTGTCCGCTCCCGAGGTCGGCCGGGAAGTGCGACTGCCGACTCGCCGTGGCCGGGACATGGTGGCAGAGCTCATGGCGATGCGGCCCCTGGACGCGGCGACAGGGATGCGCCATGTGCTCTTTCGGCTAGACGGCGAGCTCTGCTCGGTGGCGGTTCAGGACGGCCAGGGTGGGTTCATTCTCTTCTCTGCCAATGCTGGCTGCGAGCTGACGCAACAGGGCCAGCCACTCCCAAGCGAAGGCTGCCCAAGGCCAACGCCCAGGTCGCGGGCGAGGTGGCGGCTCCCATGGCCGGGGCCGTTGTCCGAGTCCTGGCCCAAGACGGACAAAGCGTAAAGGCCGGGCAGACACTCCTGACGGTGGGCGCCATGAAGATGGTAGGCAAAACACCTAGTCTCTCGCGCGCAATTGCTCACCGAATCGGATGCCAGGAGGTCAATGTGAGCTCGCCCATCAGCGGACGCATCGCCTGCGTAGCCGCCTTGGCCGGGGACACGGTGGACAAGGGCGACTTATTGGTCCGCATCGCACCGCATGCCGTCAACGGGCGGTAAAGACATCGACTTCGGGATACTTGTCCTACCCGACGCATCATGTGCGTGGCACTGTACATACATGGGCGTCCGCTCCGTGCCGCCATGCGACATGAGGCCGTCTCCCTGACATACAGCCGTAGTTGAACGCCCAGGGGGTGGCCATGACGCCTTGGGGGTGCAGTACATGCTTCCAGCTGCCTTTTCGCTCAACTTAAAAGAGCAAATGTTGAACCAAAGTCATGCCGTTGCTTCTCGTCTAGTGCGTGGCATGCCGACGAGCCAACGATATGCATCATGTATCATGTAGGAATACGAATGGCGCACATCAACAGTACATACAGAGTAGGTCATGGCTTGCACCCGACAAGTGAGACATGGCGCCCCCTCTGGACGGCTGTGCCGCGGCTAACATGCATCAGCCCGGGAGAGCATTGTAGCTGTGAGATGGCCTCGGGCAGTCCTGCCCGCCAAGAGACGCGAGGGGGGGGGGGCTCATGCTTTTGCTGCGTTGCTCGCGAGGTTAATGTGCAGTTAGGCTTCACCTTTGCCGCCAGCATCCGTCATCACTCGTTCTTCCGCATGGCCAAGTACATACATACAGCCTGCAGTCCCGGCATCGGTGGACGAGGCAGTGCCGTCGCCACTGGCTGCCCGAGGTAGCATCGCCGTCTACAAGTGGATGTGGCCTAGAGTGGTGGAAAGGGCATCATCGGTAACCGCTAGCTTCATGCTGCGAGGAAAATCCCCGAATGGATTGCCTGCCCCAGGGGCTGATGGTGCCAAATCCGCCTGTCTAGGGTTGTCGACAGGGTCCTTCAACGCCAGACAGTCCCATGTACTGTGGTCCATGTCTGGCCGTGACGCAGAGGGCGCGACACATTTCGTACCTAGCCTGGCGCCGAGGATTCACTGGTTTCCAAGCCACATGTGAGACCGGCAGCCGCGTTGTGCAACCAGGACCAACTGATTGGCCGACGCATCGACTGTGTGTGTCCGGACATGTACCTGAGTGCGTCGTCTATGACGGCAGGGATATCTTCCTTTTCCTGCTTCGAGAGACCGGCCTTCTTTCAGCTCGCCTTTCTTGCCGCTCCTTGCCGGATCCAAAGGGGTTCCCGGAAACTAATAGACTGGAATGCCATTTTTGTGCCGGGTGTTGATGTTTGGATATATATCCATCGTCACCGGCTCTGGACCGCCGGCGCCAGCACTGTCTGCCCCATGACCGCCACCGGCGCCATTTCCACCGGTTTTCCTCTTGCCCCTCGAGCTGGGTCGAGCCCGAGCTCCCTTGGCGGCCGACAAAAGACGCTGTGTCACTGACGGGACACGTCAGCTAATGTAGTCGCTCCCAACCGAACGTGAGGGAGGGAGCAACGTTCCCGCGGGAGCATCTCGGTCTGCGTCGCCAGGTCGAGCATCGGGCATGCTTTTCTGGCGGCTTTAGTCTTCATCTTTGAGTACCTGCCGTCGCTCCACCGGCAATTCGAGCTCCTCTCGAGCCCCGACCCGGCCCGACTTGCGATGCGGTCCGTCAACCCGGCTGTTGTGACCGAGGAGTCGCCTCTCCTGGGCAACACAGACAATGGCTCATATCACGAACCCCATCGCTCCCCAAACGACATTGAAGATGGCCGCCATGTCAAAGACGCCGATGGGTCCAAAGATGGCGACCCGGTCATGGCCAAAAAGATGCATCTGATACTTCCCGCTGTGGGTGTCGGGGTAGGCTCACCATGTCCACCGCCTCCCCTGGGTGCTTCCACGTGCCCCTGGATGCTGATCAACGAGTCAAGATCTATCTCGTTGCAATTGACCAGCTGCTCGCCGTTGCAACGGGCACCAAGATTGGCAATGAGCTCAACTCGCTCAACAACATCAGCTGGGTTGCCACCTCGTAAGCAGACTCGGCTTCCATTTATCCATCCATTCCCTCTTCCCGGCTGTCGGTCGTCTCGGGAGAGATTCATGCGCGTCAAAAATGTCACTCGCCTAACAAACACTTGTGGGCGTACATAGTTACTTTCTCACCCTCACGAGCTGCCAGCCCCTGTACGGCAAGCTGAGCGACATCTTTGGCCGCAAGGAGTGCCTGCTCTTTTCCTATGCCGTCTTTGGCGTCGGCTGTCTGGGCTGCGGCCTCGCGCAAAACATGGTGCAGCTGTGTGCCTTTCGCGCCCTGTCTGGCATCGGCGGAGGAGGCATGAACTCGGTCGTGGTCATTCTCCTCTCCGACATCGTGCCCCTGCGAGACCGCGGCATCTGGCAGGGCTACCTCAACATCATCTTTGCCGCCGGCACCTCGACGGGGGCTCCGCTCGGCGGCATCGCGGCCGACTATCTCGGCTGGCGTTGGTATGGCGATTCTGACGCGAACCCCTGGGGCGCCACAACTAATCGTTGGGCTTCAAGGTCGTTTATACTGCAAACACCGCTTTGCGTCGTGGCATGGCTCGCCGTCTACTTTGTCCTCGACCTTCCGCCCACCTCTCACGACCATTGGCGCGCCAAGCTGCGACGAATCGACTTCCTCGGGGCCTTCACCCTGGTCCTCGCCGTCCTCGCCCTTCTCGCCGGCCTCGACTTCGGCTCCAATCTCGGCTGGTCCCACCTCTTGACCGTCGTGTCCCTCTCCCTGACCCTGCCGCTCTTCGCGCTCTTCATCCTGGTGGAGACCAGGGTCGCCACCAATCCCTTCGCCCCGGGCCGCATCATCTTCGACGCCAACATACTGGCATGTTACCTCGCCAACTTCTTCGGCTCGGCCGGCTATTTTGGGATCCTCTTCTTCCTGCCACTCTACTTCCAGGCCGTCGAGGGCTTCAACGCCACCATGAGCGGTGTCCTTTTGGTGCCCGCCATGATTTTCAGCGTCGTCGCCTCCCTCGGGGGCGGGTGGATTGTGAAGAAGACCGGGAGGTTCTACTGGGTCACGGTTGGAGCTTACGGCGTGCTTTTCGCCAGCGTGTTCCCCATCCTGGTGTCGGTCTGGTACAGGTTTACTCCGGGTGAGACGATTGGGCTCATCATGACGGCCATTGGCGGTGGTTCCGGTAAGGATCCCCCCTCTAACGGCCACTCTTTGGGCCGGAGATGGCTTGACCGTGATATCCCGTGGTCCGAGCCGGATGTCGACTTTCTCCTGCATCTTGTGCCTCTGCTGACCATTAAAATCTCAGGCATGACGACTACGCTGGTCGGTCTCCTCGCCCACGCGCGCCCCAAGGACAGCGCCATGGTGGTCGCCTGCTCGTACCTCTTCCGCTCCTTGGGGTCCAGCATCGGCATCAGCATCAACTCTGCCGTGCTTCAACAGACGCTCAGACTCCAGCTGTTTGCGCGCCTGGACAGCGGGACCGAGGCGCGTGAGATTGAACAGAGGGTGCGCCGGAGCCTCGACTGCATCAAGGAGCTTCCCGGCCAGGTAGCCGAGCAAGTGAGGTCCAGTTACCAGGCAGCCACGCTCGCGGCGCTGATGCCAACTCTGTTCTTTGTCACGGTTAGTTTCATGGTGACCTTTTGGGTCAGGGAAAAGGTCCTGAAAAGGTAGTCGTTTGGGAAGAAGCGGTAACGGCGGGTATGGAAAGGGGAGAACGATACATGGCATGGCATTTATGGAGGGAAAAAACCTTCATGACTCGAGGACAAGGCAATCTTGTCACATGACCATTTGCACGAACCCTAGTAAAGAGCGAGGTTCAATGTGGAGAGCCAATGTCAGTGCATGTCCTCTTTACGGGGATCCACGTTGCCAGGGCTCACCACGTTGAGCATATTTTCGTCTTTTTTTTTTTTCAAAGTTTATGCATGTGCAGGGTGCGAACATCTGGCCACACTTTCTTCCTTGCAACAGTAAAAGACAGAAGTGCTGCGCCCCCCCTTGACAGGATTGTGGCGACCCATTGCACCGTCTGCCCCTTTTAACCGCCAACTCCATATGGAGGATTGGCTCTCCAACTCTTCGACAGGATGAGTACGTCGACCCTCCCACGGCATTTGTACTTGCTTGATGGGCGGAGCAGGAACTGATCCTGGCAAGGCAGGGTCCGCCCTTCAGTGGATTCATAGCTACCGTAATTAGCCTGGGTCGCGCCTAGGTTTAGCGTTTGAGAAAAATTCTCTACTGGCATTTTAGTGGTGACTTAAGCATACGTATTTATATACATGCGGCAAGTTGCTCAGTGCGAAATGGCGCGGCCGCTGCAGAGGTAAGCACAACTCATCGCTCCGACACCCCTACACATATGTAACCCACCAAGTTTTGCAATGGCGTGAGCAGAACCCTGTTCCATGTCGTCGGGTTGAAGAAGCCGTGGTTTACTGGGCGGAATCATTCACATGGTGGATGCCCATAGGGCGGCAGTGGTTTGGATTTAAACTTCTCGCATCGAAACACCCCTTGCCGCTGTGAGACGGGAAGAATGGATGTTAAAAGGTTTACCTGTTTGCAAACGCCCATGACGCCGATGCCCTTGGTCTCGGGGCTCTTTCCAGGCCCACGTCAGCGAGACAACTGCTCTGCTCGCTATTGGTCGCCCAAGGGGGCCGCCGCCTTGGCCGAGGGTAATAACATTCGTCGCGCATGATGCAGTGCAACGGTGGCCAAAGTAAGCTCACTGTCCCGTACCGTGGCCCTACGCTTGGCTTGCGGAGCAGAGGTACGGAGAGGTAGTACATATATGTAAAGTGCGACGAGGCCGGACTCTGCGTCTCGTCGTCGCGCTGACTCTCACGGAATCTGTCCAAGCACCACCCACGACAATGGGCGTAGACTGGACTGCAGCCAAGCAGAAGCTTGAATGGTTGGTTCCCTCTCGAGCTGTTGTCTGTCTGGAGCCAGCTGACCGTTGAAGCCCGCGCGACCATGGCGCACACTATGAAAACACCACGTGGTGCAACCGAGACCTGATCCCTATTCCCCCAGAGAGGCGAACGTTTGGAGTCCTGTCCTATCTCGGTGAGTGCACATTGTCCTAAAGCCGGGTCACCGATTGAGGCTCATCAACTGCCGCGTCAGGCTACTGGACCGTGTCCGGATCCAACATCTCGGCATGGTCGACGGGGAGCACGCTCCTCGCCTTTGGGCTCAGCCCTCAGCAGGCCATTGGCACCGTGGTATGTCTGCGTAGCCTGAACGGCCCGACGCTCATGACTAAGTATAACCAAGATCGTCGGCGGCCTCATAACCGGGTTGCTGGCCGTGGCCTGCGGCTGGATGGGCGAGATTCATCACATCGGGTTTACCGTCTGCAGCCGCTTCTCCTGGGGAATGCGTGGCTCTTACTGTCAGCATACCCCCTTGCCCTGGCCTTGAGTGTCGCCGCTGACTGCCCGGCCCTTAGTTCCCGTCATCATTCGCGTCTTTGTCGGCAGCATCTGGTTCGGTCTGCAGGCCTTCTGGGGCGGCCAAGCCACGAGAGTCGCAATTGGAGCCTTGATCCCTGGTATGAAGCATTTCCAGGACTCCCCATCCTTCCCAGGGACTAAGCAAAGGCAGGCTTTGCCCATCTCCCCAATTCTTTCGACCCAAACTCCCACCTCGAAACCAAAGACTTCATCGGACTGCTCGTTTGGATGTGCCTCTTCATCCCTGGCGTTCTCATCCGGCCAGAGAAACTGCAGACTGGCTTCGTCATCTGTTTTGTCCTCTTCTGCGGCTCGTGCTTTGGCCTTCTCATCTGGTAAGTCGACCCCTGACTCCAGGCTATCTGTAGGCAGCCACCACGAGGCTCATCGATATCCCCCCAACTTCAAGGGCGGTATCTCGGATCAACGGACCCGGGACAATGTTTCAAGAAGCCGGCACTGCGCCAAACATCGGGTGGGCATTCATGTACGGCATCACGTCCATCCTGGGCGCCTGGGGCGGCGGCACCCTCGGCCAGTCCGACTGGACGAGGTATGCCAGCCGCAGGTACGCGCCCACGACCTCTCAGCTCTTCGCCAGCCCCGTGACCATCTCCGTGACGGCCATCATTGGCGTCGTCGTCACAAGCGCCTCGCGTGACATACTGGGAGGAGAGCTTCAGTGGAGCCCAATTCACCTCCTGGCCAAGATCCAGGACTACTACGACTCATCACCTGGAGCCCGCGCTGGCGTCTTCTTTGCTAGTGCTGGGCTGGTGTGCTCCCAGCTCTCGGTACCGAGACCCCGTCTCGCGCACCCGTCTCGGCATTCGCTGACCATGGCTCAGATCTCGCTGGTATTGAACGCTATGAGCTGTGGCATGGACATGGCTGGACTGTGGCCCAAGTATATTAATATCAGACGGGGTGCATACGTCATGGCCATCATCGGAATCGCAACACAGTGAGCTTCCTCCCATCCAGTTCAAAGTAGATGGAGTTCTGATGAATCACAGGCCATGGCAACTGTTGACATCCGCGACCAAGTTCCTGGCCGTCATGAGCGGATTTGGCGTCTTTCTTGCCCCTGCAACGTAAGACTTGGTCCTCTTATGAAAAAGGCAGTTCTGTACTGACCAGGTGCAGCGGGATATTACTCGCGGACTATCATGTCGTTCGAAGATACAGACTCAAGCTCGACGACCTATACGTGGGCGATGCTTCCTCCATTTACTGGTTCCACCAAGGCTTCAACTGGCGCGCCTTTGTGGCCTTTATCGCCGGCGTGTGGCCGCTCCTGCGTAAGCTGTCCGTGTTCCATGCTGCGAGCAATAAGCAGGCTAACAGCAGCGTCTAGCTGGCCTGGTCGGGACCGTCAACCCGGGCACCTTTGCCACTTCCTCGGGATGGACTCGCCTCTATAACCTGACCTTCCTTGTCGGCCTCTTCATCACCTTTACTGTTTTTTGGGTGCTCAATATTGCGTTTCCTGTTCCGGGGCTTGGCGAGGAAGGGCCTTTTAGGGCAAACGGGTCCACGGGTGAAGTCGCGGATCCCGAGTCTCCAATCGAAGTGGAGAGCAAGATTCACCAAGGCATATCTTTGTAGTTTATCAAGGGTTGTAACAGAGGCTCACGCACGGTCGAGGGGGCTCTCATGGCTTAGGCGAGAGTTGACTACAAATGCCCAGTGCCACAAAGGGTGGAATATGCAAGGTTTGCCACGACTCAGTGGCACACACGAATCACGGTTGGGGAACTCTTCAAGGTCAAAGGAGGCTGGAGCGGCAAAGGGGGATGCTTGGGCAAAGACGCTTCATGTACACGGCGTTGGTTTGACGCGAATCAAGCAAGGATCAATATGGGGTATCAGGCTTGTGGCCTCTATTTTGTGGCAGTTTATAATTACACCAAGGGCTGCGCCGGTCATCTCGACCCCCTTCCCGCGACTGCCGCCGGTTTCGCTGCCTCTATTCTACTGAGGCCCGGGTGAGGAGCCAGTACCCCGTGCTTGAGCAGCAACAAAAGGAGCGGGAGACGAGTATGCCAAGTCGGCGTCTCGAAGCAAGGCAAGCCCAGAACAGGGTTTTGGAAAGCAGAGAAACGAGGCGAGCTCAGACTCCACGAGGCCAGGACGATTTACTCGAGGTCCAGGAGTCAGCAGTGCTAGGGAAGAGGAAATCGAAATCTCCATGTAGTATTTTTAAGATGCGTCTCGACCAAGACTCCTATATACACCCCCAACAACGGTGCACCGGACTCAACTGAAAATACCATCTACCAAGCTGTGCGTCGCTTTCGGGTGGGATATATACATTTAGGATTGGGCATGAGAGATAACAGTGGTAGGAAGCCAGTCCCTGCCGACTCACGTGCCCAATGCCCCCTAGGAGGAGTCGTGCCGTGCCGGCTTGGTTCAGGCAGCCGCGCTCTTAGAGATGGGCTCGTCGTTGGTTCTTCGACTTGCGCTTGTCTCCTCCGGTGGACTTGCTGTTGACATCTCCGCCCTTCTGCTGCTGCTTATTCTCCTGCTTCTGGTTGCCTCCACCACCATCAGCGCCGCCGGCCCCTTGATCATTCTGCTGCTGCTGATTCTCCTGCTTCTGGTTGCCTCCGCCGCCTAGATTCAGGTCGACTTTGCCCCCTCCACCACCTTGCTCCTGGAGAGCCTTGAGAGCGATGGGGACGGATTTCTGGAGGTCCGCCTGCAGCTGGTTGATGACGGCTGGATCGTCCTTTGTTCGGATCTGGTCAGGGTCGACGAGCGAAATGCCCTCCTTGGCGTTGACGCCGCCGCCGCCGCCGCCACCGCCGTTCTTGTTGTTGTTGTTGCCGCCGCCGCCGCCGCCGCCGCCTCTGGCACCGCCCTGGTCTGCTTCTTGGGCTTGAGTTTGGGCGCCACCGCCCTTGCCGCCTTTGCCTTTGCCTTTCTTGGCTTCTTGCCGGCGCACAAGGCGCGCTCCTCGTCCGCCACCGCGTTGCTGCTGGTTGTTTGCTTGCTTCCGGCCATTACTTTGCTGCTGGACACCGTCTTGCTGCTGGCCGCCGCCGCCGCCGCCGCCATTACCGCCGCCGTTTCCGCCGCCCTGGCCGCCTCCGCCTCCGCCTCCGCCTTGTTGGATTGCGATGCAGCCACCGAATGGTCCTGCCACGGAAGGATTGCGGCAGCGAAGGGTGCACACGTTGCCCGTAGTTCCTAACCAGCCCATAGTCAGTACAGAACACGACCTCGTCGTTGGACAAGAGCGAGCACATACCACCCTTGCAGTCCATGTCCTTGGGCAATTCCACCGTCATGGGGAAGTTTTCTCCCTTTGGTGCATCCGGGTTGAGGCCGTTTGTCCCAGGCGCGTTTTGCGTCACCTCGAGCTTCTATAGAACCAGTTAGCCGCCGTCGATACACAGACGTTGGGCTTTCTTACCTTGACAAACTGTCCTCCGTTGTTGGTTTCATCCAGGTCGCAAGAATACGGGCCGCCACCGTCCGTGTTGACCATGTGCAGTGTGAACTTTATAGTGCCTCCAGCGTCGCATTGTGTGATGTTGGTTGCCAGCGCATTCTCAGTTTCCTTGGCCACGTCGAGATTGCCGCCTAGCTGCGTACGGCCACACTTATTATCAATGTTTGCTTCAGCCTCTGCGGTGCGAATAATGGAGCTATCCACTTGGGCAAGCTCGGGGCTGTCGGAATCTCGAGGAATCTCCTGGAGAACTAAACAAAAACGAGGTCAGCCCCTGAGTCCGTGGAAAGTCCAGCGGCGTCGACACGTACGTCCAAAACTGTTGCTGACCCCTTGGCCACATGTTGCATCCATGATGAGTGCATGAGCGCTAGCCAGAGCGAACACGCAGGAAAATGCCAGGAGGGACCGGGTTGATGTAGGAGGAGCCATATTAGCGGGGAGAGAAGAGAAAGGGAAAGCAAGATTGGACAAAAAGCAGTATAATGAAAGAGCCCGGCTCTCTAAGTTAACAACGAAAGCGATGGCGAGTAAAGCAGGCTTGTCTGTCTGTCCGTGCACCCAGCAATGTGGGATGCAGTGTCCTCTTAAATTCCGACGACATTTCAAATCTTGTCTCAGCCGCCGTGGTTCGGACAAGGGAGTCGCTCACTCGGGGTATCGTATCGGGTTTCGAGTCCCTTGACAGGTCGTCCGTCACCATGGATGGCATGTGTCATGCTGGAGTTTCAGTGCTTGCTCTGCAGCGATTGCCATGTCACTATCGTCGTCTGTCCATGCGTGGTGATTACATTAAGAGGTCGACACGCAGGCTTGAAACCCGGCTGAGACAGCCTGCGGCCAGCAACAAGGAACCGCGAATACATGATTGTGTCGCCGCTATAACCCCACGTACTCTCTACTTGCGAGACGGCAAAACGAGTCATTCTTGTTTTCGTTCGGTGTTTCTTGGCGTCCTGTGCCTCGGATTCGCGTCATCCTAGGTCCCCATTCGGCCGAGGAGTGCCGTTAAAGATTTGCCCGCTTCCCGAGTCATGATCGCCTCTGCACTTAACGCAAGCCTTTAGACGGTAGATGCAACAAGAAGCGGGATGCAGACGGGGAAAATCTCTTACTGATGCGGTGGAAAGATCTGCCTTACGAAACGCCCAACTCCTGCAGTACCCATATGCTGCATCGCCACGACACACGAGACTGCATCATGTGATGGCCCGGACCGAAGACGAATGGAATCACGCAGTGGCAGCGTCGCCCAGATCTTGGATACACCCAGGACTGGACCGTATGCCTACATGCATGTACTCCAGTAATCGACGTGGAAACACAGACCGCCGTCGCTCTGTGTGTCTTTTTCTTTTTTTCAAACGGGCCTTGTTGCTGCTCTCTTATCACGTCGCTTTGCGTACAGTTCTGCATCCAGAGCCGGCATTGACTCGCTGCGAACCGTCACTTCCAGTTGAGCTCGAGTCAAAGCAGCGCAGGATACTGATTTCCAAATATAAGATGAGGCACCTGGTGCTGTTATCTACTCGGCAGGTTGACAACGGCCGTCTCACGTTTCAGCCCGTGTCGACTCGTGGGGGGCGTGTACTAGGGCGAGCTGACGATGCGAATTGACCTCGGTCAATCAGCCGATCCCAGCACATTCGCTCAGCGGCATAGCCGTCCGTGGCGCCCGTCACTTGGCTCGGGAACCTCTGGGGGTGCGGGGCCGCCGCCCTCCCGCCTCTTCAAACAGCCCCTGATACTGCTGGTCGTGGCTCAGCCAGGGCCAAGATCTACAGACACTGGCCAAGTGAAACCGCTACAGTAGTAAGATTTTACCGTTTCACAGCCCATTATAGTCACGACCCTTGGCCCGCCCCCGTACGAACCTTGCCTGCCCAGCATTGTCCATCTGTGGCATGGGTTGGACCCGCTGTCGTGCCCGCCATCGGCTCCCCCTCAGGGGCTGCACATGAAAGCATTGCCATCATCCTTCTCTCATCCATTGTTTTGCATCCTATCCGCCAGGGGGGCGTCTCGCTATCCCATCGACTCGAGTTGTGGAAATGCCAACCCCTGATGAGCTCGCTTCGTTGTACTTGCCTGCCAATACTCGCAACCAGCCCGTACGCGCCATTGAGCAAGGGGCTTGGCTAGATTTCAGCCTGGAGGGTCTGACGACTCCTTTGTGTAGCAAGTTCTTCCATGCCATCTGAAAGTTCGTCTTGTCACTTATTGGCTGGCCATCGTGTGCCGACTCTGGCCGTATAAGGGCCTCAGCGACGCACCCGTCAACCCTGACCTCGATTCTCGACATCTCATATTCTCTCACTTCAAACTCTAAACCACTCTAATCTCCACGATCCTCAAGTCTGCGACTGAGTATCTATCCGCCTTCGCCCCTCTGATCGTTTCTCTTTGATATTCTCTTCGTTTTCGGCAAAGTAGAGAAGAAAAAACCGTCAATATGAAGTTCGTCGAAGTCCTGGCTGGCTTTGCGGCTATCTCGGCACCCTTCGCTCTGGCCGCCCCTGCCGGCTCGGGGGACATGGTGGAGAGACGAGCACTCGGTGCATGTAAGTAGGCCAGAGGGTGTTCACGTGGGTGTCATCTCTCTGAGAAGTGTATTGACTTTGATTTAGCTTCCAACATCGCGGTCAGATCCTTTGATGAGGGAGCTTTACTCGATACCCGGTCACCCAAAGGCGAAGATAAAGCCAAGAGCGGCCAAACTAAAGCCAAGGGCGCCCAAACTCAAGCCAAGGGTGCCCAAACTCAAGCCAAGGGCGCCCAAACTCAAGCCAAGAGCGGCGAGCAAAAGGGAGACAAGGGCGGCGGCGGAGACGGCGGGTCAGGCGGGGGGGGCAACAACTCAGGCGGGGGAGGAGGCGGCTCAGGCGGAGGCGGCTCAGGCGGAGGAGGCGGCGGCTCAGGGAGAGGAGGCGGCGGTAATGACCAAGCAGCCACCGCCGCGCCTGCCAATGGCCTGCCAATAAATGGGGACCAGCAAGACGTGGCCAAGGAGAAGGCGGGCGGCGGGGATAACAAAGCAAACCAGGTTGCCTCGCAGGACAACAAGAAAACGCAAAACTCTCAACGGGGCAAGAAGAAGCAGGGAAATTGAGGTGACTAGAAGAGTGGAAGGAGTCGGCAGCAGCAGGCTTGGAGCAGTGGCAAGGCAGACTAGCAGCAAGACTAGCTCAACGCCGAGGGCAGCGGCTTCGGAGGCTCGTGTAGACTGGCTCCTATCCGTCTGTTGTCGTGAGCCCGTGTTCTTACACGACGTATTTGTGTTACAAATAGTGTGTTTTATTTGGAGGATAGTAAAGCTGTCCTCCTTTTCCATGTTGGATGTCGGAGAGAGTGGAAGGGCTCAAGAAGTGAGCACGGCTTAGAATTGAAGGTGACTTGATTCGACGTGATGACACAGGCACACGCATATACACGTGAGATGTGAATTCATGTCCGCGGTCAGGTCCAGGGGCCTCGTCCGGCGGCTCGACGTCGGCCAGGATCCGATGTTATTCGGCTCGTTGCATCGGCTCGGTGGAACGCTGTGTCAAGGGGCCGATGCTTTGGTTTACGATACATGTACTGTCGGTGACGGAAACACCTCCAAGGCAGCTTCCTCGTCGACCGGATTTGAAACTCGGTAGCGGTGCTCTTTCGTGCAGAGGTGACTCCGGACACCGAGGGACCATGTTGCAAACGAGGCCAGGCGATCCATGGCATGGAAACCGGTATCTGAATGCCCACTGCCACGGCATGGGGAGATGAGGCGGAGCGGGTGGCCAGCCGCGAGTGCTTCAACAACCGGCGGGGCCCGGAGTGAAACAAGACTTCGCCTTGCGACTCACTCGACGGAATGGCCGCGCAGTGGAGAAGGTGGCGGATGGCAAACCGAAATTCTTTCTCCGATGTGCGTTGTCGCGGCCAAGCTGGACGCTGCCCGGACATGGACTTCTCGGAGCCAACCCCCACCGTTCTTACGGGGGAGGGCAGACGTAATGTCTCGGATAAAGCACCCAAGTGGGATCGACCCGCGGGCGTGACGGTAGTGTGGTGGTGTGTTTCCGAATGATTTACTGCCTCGGGTTTGATCACCGCCCAAGAATCGGCAGGCCGACGTCAAGTGATGCTCAAATGATTCCACCAAAGGGGGGCCGAGATGCGACGAGGAGTCGCACTATCGTCTCTCATCGACAGGCCATGGCTGATGGCTGGGAGGGCGACTGCCATTGACTACGGGGAAATTGATGAGAGGCGAGCGGGTTTCACGACCCGGGTCAGCACATGGACAAAGGCAACGAAGGCGTCTATGCCTCGCGCGTGCATCTGTTATGCCTGCCATTCTCCCCGAGACTCGCATGTTCTAGAAGGCACTGATCTCCTCGGCTGGATCGCCAGAGTGCACCCAGGAATGTGCCGGGCATCCGACAGCACGGTTGAGCGACACACCCGTCTTTGCTACGTAGCCGCGTCGTGTCCGCGAGTCATTAATCCCCTCCAAAAAGGAAGTCGGAGGGGGCCAAGGACGATGGGTCCACGCCCCTAGCGGCCGCACATAACCCGAACCTTGGGTTGAGTTCGCCGGTTGCCCTTGGCCATGCTATAGGTAGGGGGGCGGGGGAGCGGATATAGGCACCAGTCGTTGCCTGAATATCCATCAATGACGGCCGTCTGGGTAAAAGGGGTCGAGTTACAAAAAGACCTCGTGTGTTTCGGTTTGCGTCTGGACGAATCCACCTCGGTCTCGTCCATGTGAGACGGCTCGAGTCGTGCGGGACACGGCCAAAGAGGGCGCCGAGGCCTGTATATGTGTGGCGTTGCCGTCACCTCTGGGCGACGCCCATCACATATCAACCGGGTACCACGATCAAGTGCAAGCGCATCGGAATTCTGCAACGTCAGATCCGTCGGCCAACTCGGCCACCCTTGTCCGCGTGCCTCCTTGGCGCTTCTTGTGTGAGCTGCTGTGCGAGTGCGAAGAGAAGGACTTGGCCGTTACACAGACGACAGTGGCCCGTGTACTGTAGAGCACGCAGAGTAGAGATGGGCGGTGGCGTGATGTCATGCGCTCTCTCGAGCAAGCTCCGGCTCTCCCTTCTCAACAACTTTGGAGCCGACAGCCCAGCCCGCAGGCACTTCTCCACTCTCATGCCTCGGGTTGCCGTTTCCACTTTCGACTCCCGGGGCAAAAGGCAGAGCTCGAGGGAGGCCCGGTCCAAAGACGGAACACGTCAAGCGATAAACCTGTTGAGAGAGGCCGACTGCTGCTCGCAGGAGAAACCCTCCACACTTTATCTGGAAGCTGAGATCCGGAGAACCCCAGGAACCCCCACAGTGGTTGAGTCTTCAAGCTTGGCCCAGCTGCCACTCCACCCGACACTGTTGTTGGGCCGCTCATCATGGCCACGACGACGGCGTGCTCGGGCATCCCCGTTGTCGACCTGGCGCCTCTCGAATCCAAAAGCCGTCGGGAGCGAGAAGAGACGGCGGGCGAGCTCTACGAGGCCTTCAAACACGTGGGCTTTGCGTACATCAAGAACCACGGCGTGCCGGAGGAGATGGTCCACGAGGCCTTTGAATGGGTAAGGCGTGCCCGATGGCCCGGGGACAAACGACACTGACCGCAGGGCCGAACAGAGCCGCAGGTTCTTTGCGCTGCCGCAGAGCGTCAAGGACAAGGCGCCGCATCCGCCCTACGGGTGGCACCACCGCGGCTACTCGGGCGTCGGCGTCGAGAAGACGTCGCAGATGCTCTTTGACCAAGACGACATTAGCGAGTCCCGCAAGGTGCCCGACTGCAAGGAGTCGTTTGAGATTGGCAGCGACGACAACCCGCGCATGGCCAACATCTGGCCGCCCGACGAGGACATTCCGGGCTTCCGTGACTTCTTTGCGCGCTTCTACGACGCCTGCTACGGCGTCGAGGTGAAGCTGCTCAAGGCCATTGGGGCGGCCCTGGGCCTCGACGAGGGCTACTTTCTCGACTACCACTCCAAGGCCAACAACCAGATCCGGCTGCTACACTACCCGCCCGTGGACGAGGGGCTGCTGCGCGCGGGCAAGGTCGAGTGCATCGGGGCGCACTCGGACTTTGGCACCATGACGCTGCTGTTCCAGGACGAGGTGGGCGGGCTCGAGGTCGAGGACAGGCACCGCAAGGGGCTGTTCAACGCGGCGCCGTACATTGAGGGGACGGCCGTCGTCAACATTGGCGACCTGCTGATGCGCTGGACCAACGACGAGCTCAAGTCGACGCTGCACCGCGTGCGCACCGCGGCGTCTGCCCGCCACGACGAGGGCCGGCCGAGCATGACGCGGGCGAGGTACTCGATCCCCTACTTTATCTGCGCCGACGGCGAGCGCACCATCGACTGCGTGCCGGGGTGTTTCGGGGCGGAGCGGCCCAAGAAGTACGCGCCCATCAACTGCAACGACTATGTCGACATGCGCATGAACGCGTCGTACTGAGGAGTGAGTGAGTGGGTGAGGAGAGGGCGGGCGGCGTTTGGGGCTGGAGAGAGGGCCGTCGCACTGTTCTGCTGAAGAGAGGGCGGCGGCGTGTGCACTGAAGAGAGAGAGGGCGTCGTGCCGGACAGAGGGCGTCGTGCCGGACAGAGGGCGTCGTGCCGGACAGAGGGCGTCGTGCTGGACAGAGGGCGTCGTGCCGGAGAGGGATGGACAGGGACAGGAATCGGAATTTCCCAAAGAGGACGCGTCCCGCAATCGGGGCAAGCCTTGTCCGGGACACGTGTGCCTGTCGCTGTGCGTCCTGCCGTCCGGCCGGAACAACGTGGCCTTCCGGTCCGTCGGCGAGCGGGGCTGATGTGACTGACCTGCCAGCCACGTGACATGCACAGTGACGAGCCGCTTTGCCCAAGCCAATCAACCTCTTCAGGCCCAAGCCCGATTCCGACGCCGTTGCTCGCCAAAACCATCGCCCTGGACACACCCAGACTGCGCCGTACGGGGCATGGCCGCCATGATCGCAAACAACAACGTCCTGCTTAGTCATTGGGGGCCGATTCGTCATCTCGGTGGCTCCCACCAGTCACCGGCCATGGTCCAACACCCTTTTCTTAGCCCCATCAGGCCTGCTAAAGGCCTCAGCTGTGTCTCGTTTCATCTCCCGTGCCGCTCCTTTTCCGCCTCCGGCCGTCGACAGCAGCCCGTCGTGTCCCGCCCATGCCTCTCGGACAAAAACTCGACATAAAGGCTCGATTGTGAGCTGCCCCCCCTGGGGACCCTTGACCTTTGTCTCTGCCTCTCAAACCCTCTCGCACCCCCCTCCCCGCTCTCGTCGCTTCACAATGACCATGGACCAGGAGAAAAATGTCGCCATGTTGCCGGTCCAGAGCGGCCCGGCCCGCGACGACGACGGCGGCCACCTCTCCCGCCACTCGACCGGTGCTCGGACCGTATGGGCCTCGGAGTCGCTCTCCCTGCCCCGCGAGGCCTTCTTCGTCTTTGTCATTTGCATGGCGCAGTTCTGTACCCGTAAGCCCTCGCGTGAATGCCGCAATGTCCGCCTCCCTCACTGACGCGCTGTCGCAGAGGCCGCATTCATGGGCACCCTGGTTCTCTTGCGCGTCATCGGCGAAACCTTCAACGTCAGCAGCCCGCCCCACCTCGCCTGGCTCGTCGCCGGCTACTCCTTGACTGTCGGCACCTTCATCATGTTCTCTGGCCGCCTCGGTGACGTCTTCGGCTACAAGCGTATGCTCATCATCGGCTTCTGCTGGTTCTCGCTCTGGTCCCTCATTGCCGGCCTCAGCGTCTTCTCCAGCTTCAAGCTCGCCGTCTTTGCCCGCGTGCTGCAGGGCATCGGGCCCGCCATCTGCCTGCCCAATGCCCTCGCCATCCTCGGCACCGCCTACCCCCCGGGCCACCGCAAGGCCATGGTCTTTGCCTTTTTCGGCGCAGTCGCCCCCATTGGCGGCGTCCTCGGCGGCGTCTTTGCTTCCTTGCTGACCATGGCCTGGTGGCCGTGGGCCCTCTGGGCAATGGCCATCTGGCTGGCCATTCTCGCCGTCGCGGGAAACATTGCCATCCCGCACTTGCCGCCAAGGACGCTCCCGACTCAGGGCTGGAGGGGGTGGGTCCAAGTCTTAGACCTGCCCGGTGCTTTAGTCGGCGTAGTCGCCCTCATTCTCTTCAACTTTGCCTGGACCCAGGCTCCCATCGACGGCTGGGCCACCCCCGCTGTCCTCGTCCCCCTGATCCTCGGCATGCTTCTCTTTGCCCTCTTCATCTTTGTCGAAGCCAGAATCAGTTCCGTACCGCTGCTGCCCTTTGATGCCGTCAACGCCGAGGTTGCCTTTGTTTTGGCCGCCGTTGTGTGCGGGTGGGCCACGTTTGGCATCTGGACTCTCTACCTGGTCCAGATACTCGAGGACGTGCGGCACCTCTCGCCCCTCTTGACGGCGACGTGGTTCAGCCCCGTCACCGTCTCGGGCGCCCTCGCTGCCATTGTGACGGGCAAACTGCTTGGCCCGCTGCAGGTCAAGCCCGCCGCAGTCATGACGCTTGCCCTCCTCGCATTCACCGTCGGTGCAATCTTGACGGCATTTGCACCCACCGACCAGACGTACTGGGGGCAGATATTTGTATCCATGGTGGTCCTTCCTTGGGGAATGGACATGTCCTTCCCCGCCGCCACCCTTATTCTGTCCAATGCCGTGCCAAAGGAGCACCAAGGCATCGGAGCAAGCTTGGTCAACACGGTTGTCAACTATGGCATCGCTCTCGGCGTCGGATTCGCCGGCACGGTCGAGTCGCACATTCACCGCGGCGGACTCACCGCCGCAGACAGGCTCGTGGGATTTCAGGGCGCCCTTTACATGGGCGTCGGGCTCGCGGGCCTGGGTCTCGTAATATCCCTCGTCTTCCTCTGGAGAGAGAGGTTGATTACGAGGAGGGGACCTACTGCCGCATGATGGTGCTTTTCTTTCTCATAGCGATGCATGTCTGGGACTTTTAATGTTTATGACTGAAGGAGTAGAGGGCCGGGAAATCTGTTGGGATATAGAGAAAACGCCGTGGACATGGATCGGGGCCATCCGATGCCCGTGCTGCCGGTTCGAGTTTGGACAAGCAGGTACATACTTTGACCTGGACTCTTCAACATGTATAATATATCTGACTTGTCCTACCTGCCTAGGTCATGTGTCGGCCACTGCTTATCTGTGGGTTGCCCGAGTGCCATTATGTCTCCTAGTCGCGTGGAGTTATGGCATGCAGCCAGCGGATGGCAGCTGGCGCTGCGATGCCTCGAATCATCATGTGCGAGTCAGACATTTGTGGAACACGGTGCGCGGCTTGGGGGTAGGAAAAGAGAGGGAAAAGATGCTAGTTTTTGACCAGATTGAACGACGTCGCGCACGATGCGTGCGTGAATAGCTGCACGGCGTGTCGTCCAAGAGAACAGCCCAACCAATATTTCCACCTCGACAGGATTGGGCTGTCGTTAGTATGGTTGGGGCGCGTGCGAATTGATAGATGCACTGCATAGCGCCAACCCCAATCCCCTGACCTGTCCAGTGCTTGGAGCTGCTGATACTTATTGTTCCAGTCTGGCGGGCATCTTTGGACAAGGGAGCTAAAGTGTCGGTGAAGCTCGAGCGTACACGTACCGCGGAGCGATGCAACCCGACCTGCAATGCCGAATAGGTGCGTATCGCGTCCATGAACTTGACAAAGACTAACAAAAGGGAAACTCCGCGCCTAGTTTGACCTCGGGGGCAAAACACAGTCGAACCATCCGTTTCATTCCCTTTCCCCGGGTAAACTCAGGTGGAGCGAGACGCAGGCCGTTGCAAGCCCCCGAGGCTATCTCGGCAGACTTGGCAATGCATTACGTCATGGAGAGAATGATTATAAACTACTTGTTTCATGCGGTGAATGGGTGCAGCTGCGCCAGACGGCAATGCCGTGGGCAAATTCGCTCATCACGTTGCCTGTCGATTTGACCCAACGACGGGTGAAAGGGGTGGCTTGCTCTCGATCTCTTGCATATCAGGTGTGGCGTACAGAGTACGCCTCATACTGGAGTCGGCAGCCAAGGCCGATCGCCATCTACGCCGTCATCGAGGCAATAATCAGATGTCAAGGAACTGTCCCTCATCTCAGGTGTTGCACGACATTGTTTCCATGACTGGACCAATGCCGGCCCTATCAACACGTCCAATCCCTTTGCCCAATCGCATCTCCGAAATCGCCTCTAAACCCATGCAGAGGCAAGCGAAAAGTTGGCCCGAGCCGCAAGTGCGGAGTAGACGGCTCCGACGACGGGCCTCCATTTTCGGACTCGGAGGAGCGGACAAGACGCTCAATGGCACGGAATGTACAGTACGGCTTGCACGGAGTGTCTACACAGGTGCTCATGGTTCGACTCTACATGGTCTCTGCTGCCGTGCCTCGCGCCTCTTATCGTGTGATCAAAGCCTTGGCTTCTCACCAGTCATGTTCCCCCGCATCGGACCTTGACACGGCCTCACCAGCGTTGCCATGGATCTGGGGTGCCGTCGGCCTGCGCCCCGCCGATTTATCGATGTCTGGCTGCAACGCCATCCGGGTTTGGAAGCTGGTGTGGGCGAGCCATCGTGTCGTGCTATTTCACGCGACCAAATAAGTCTGATACCGAGAGCGTGAGTGCTCTGATGCCCATCAGTGACCGGTCCAGCAACTATATAAAGAGCTCTTGTAGGTAGCCAGTAGACGATAGAGCCAAGTCTTCCCACAACTCCCAGTTCCATCGTCTTTAGCCCAAACTCGCATCTGCTTCTTTCAAGCATCGGCCTTTTCCCTCTGCAGCCAAGCCAACTCGATCCCACCATGAAGTTCTCCTCCCCCCTCGCTCTCGCCTGTCTCGCCACCGGCGCCTTTGCCGGGCCCGCCGTCATCGAACGCGACGTTGCTGCCATCAGCGACGTCCTGATTCAGGTCCAGTCCGCCATCACCACTCTTGTCACCACCGTCAAGGACTTCAACGGCGACATCTCAGGCCTTTTCTCAAAGGCCGCGGCCCTCGTGGCCACCATCGACTCGGGCGCCACTGCTGTCCAAGGCTCGCCAACCATTAGTCTCAACGAGGCTCTGCAGATACTGCCTGCCGTCGAGAGTCTGCGGGACAGCGGCAGCGCCCTCTCCAAGGAGCTTGTCGCTCGACGCTCCGTGGTTCAAACCCTGGGGCAATGCGAGCAGACGCGCACCCAGATCGACCACATCATCGTGTCTGGCACCAAGCTCATCACCGTTTTGGTGTCCAAGATCCCCGAAATGGCGCAGGGCATTGCCAACACCAGGGCGTCGCAAGTCACCGAGGTTCTGAGGCAAGCCAAGGACGACTTTGCGCCGGGCCGGTGCTGATGCAACACTCGAGGCTGAAAAGGCCAAGGACTTGGCCGGGGTCAGTTGGTAGGCCGTGGGCCTCTCAAAGAGCCAACGTCGGGGCTGGAAACAGGGTATTGAGTCGGAGGAGCAGAAATGATGAATACAACCTGTCTGTATGATTCTGACTATAAAAAGGAGTAGCTTAATCGTATGTGTGGCTCATCCCCGAGGCTCGGTCGACTTGGGCCGTTTGACTATTTGACTCGCACACGAACCCATTTCTCCCGACTCGTTGACTTTGGCGAGCCGCCTGAACTATTAGGGAACTGAAAGGGTTGCTTGCACGTGGATTCTAGTTGACTCGAAACTTGCCACTGAGCGACTTGTATTGCTTTTTCTTGCTTCTAGCGACGCGTCTCTAGAACTTGGCAGCCAATAGGCATAACAACAAGCGGGTGGAGAAGCCACAGGTGGTTGTTTCAGGTGCTGCGGAACTGAGCACCTCGTACTAACGCATGCTGCGAACTTGAATAGGTATAAACGAGACGGCTGCCTATAGCAAATGCTCATTTGAGTGCCTCAACTAGGAATCATCCACTTTGTGCCTTGACGGGGCTTGGGTATCCCCAGTTTCCAGTGTGAGAATTCAACGTAGCGGTATCTGGGTCATGGCAAGTGATGGGTGCGTGACCTGGTTGCCTCATGTTGCTGAGATATCCGCCATACTTCCGCTACATCAAATGTGCCGGCTGAGCGTAATGGCTTTAGCATGCATTCGAAGCCGCGTGAATCAAGCACGGCCCTCTGCTTTGACTATTCCTCTGGGGCCCATGAGGCTTTCAGTCGACCAAGACATGTGGCGTCAGCACATATAAGATTTGAGGAAGCCACTTGATCGTGCCGCTATGATCTACGTCATTGAGTCGTAAGAGCTACGCTGCTAAAGAGGCTGAATGTGGCTCTTGGTTGCTGGCAACGCCCCTGCTTCTCCGGTTTGGGCGTGCGCCTGAATCAGGAGACTTTGGCAGCCATGTTGAACGGCAACCTACGTTTGTTACGACGGCAAAGCAATGGCCCTCTGGTGAAGCGAGGAGGTCTGAAACAGCTTCGATGGTGTCGCATAAACCCGTGCCGCCTCTGCCGCCATGTCTCGAGCTATCCCGGTCATATCTCTGAATATACCCAAGTAATGAGGTAGACGTGACAGGGAATCTTTCATTCAGACACTAGAGACTGGGTTGTCCTGTAAAGACAGCAAAGGGCAAATGTTAGGACGTTGCCAACATGAACCTATTGAACCTATCCCTACTCTGGTATGCAGCTAAAGTGTTGGTGGCATGACAATCGGTATACGATCATGCCGGGATCTTTACGCGCCTCATCAGCACTCTACCGTGATTGGTCCGTTCACCGAGACAGTCTCTCAACTCGTGCTGTACCTCGCTTCTCGGGCTGCCGGCACTTGTGCCTTCAGCCGCCCCAGCTTTGACGCGGCGTCACCGGAGATGCAATAGCCAACGCCTTTCCGCCTCGGCGCTGGCCGGGTTCAAAGACGGGTCAGCATTGGATCCGTGGCGTCGCCCTATGCGGCTCGTGTCTCGGGACTGGCATAAACATGCTCTCGCACTATATGAAGACCCTTGGCCAGCCCTTGAACGTCCCAGACTTGACTCCCCAACGCATCCATGGCATACTCGTCGGCCTCGGCAGTTATACCTCTTCTGAACATCATCGTTTCCCACCTGCAAAGACTGAAATAGTCTCCCATCCACACCAGCAAACATGAAGCTCTCCGCCCCGCTCGCCCTCGCGTTTCTCGCCACCGGCGTCTGCGCCGGGCCGGTCGTTCAACGCGACATCAAGTCTGTCAGCGCAAGCTTCGACAAGATTCAGGATGGGCTGGACATATTCATCAGCGCCATGAAGACGTTCAACGGAGACGTGGACGACATCTTGGGAGGGATCAGCAAGGTTACGAGGACCAGCGAGCAGGCCGCTGAAATGATGCAGAGTTCCAGCAAGCTGAGGCTCGCCGAGGCCATCCAGTTGCTGCCCAGACTTGAGAGCCTGCGGGACCGCGGGGACATCATCGCCAGCGAGATGCTATCCAAGCGCGCCATCATTGAAGGCAGCCAGAAGTGTGGGCAAGTTCGGGCTCAACTCGACCGGATTGTGTCGGTGGCGGAGAATTTCTTTGATGCGTACATGTCCAAGATCCCGGCGGTGGCAAAGGACATTACCAAGGTGAAGACGGAAGAAGTCTCGCAGACTGTGGCACGCGTCGTGGGCTATGTCGCACCGGGCCAGTGCAACGATGTCCAAACCTCGAGTGCATAGTGAGGGGTCGCTTCCGGTCGACTCGTAACGCCGGCAACGGAGGTTTCTTGGGTGGCAGGGTTCAATATTACGACGGGGAGGTCTGGTTACTCGGTGAGCTTCTATTCTGTGGCAGAGATTGGTGAATAGCCTTTACATGCAGCGGTTATTTACTCACCTGTACGTACATATTGATCCGTCGATCCATTGCAGGGTCGATAGTCAAATTGTCACTGTGTCGGACTGCGTGGCATCGTGATGAATACAATTCGCCTCACAACCGGGTCGTGACGGCTGGTCATGACACAAGGCCGAAGCCGAAGCCGCCAAGTGCCCTGTCTGGATATCGGCAAGCCCTTGAGCCGGAGGATGAAGGCTGCGGAGCCTGCTTCCTGTCCTAGAGTCTGGCCACCGACGGCGGCTGATGCACACTCGGGAAGATCGAAAGCGGGTCGGTTGTATGCCAGGGATGTGCCCGTTTGAATTCGGTTACATTATGACTGATTTACTCGTATCGGCGGGATCCATAGCGGTGGCGATAACAGCCATTATGCAAAAGGATCCCGCTGTTCCGATGGGCTATTTTTAGCTAAAGCTAAAGCCGAGTGGAACCCTTTGTCGGCTGTCGTCCGGGTGGGCAAAAGCCGGCCCTGGTGTTAGAAGAGGTCAGTCAGACAGACGTGTGAAGTGGCCTCGAAGACGCAAATCCTGCCAGACGCTATGACCCTAGATGTCCTGTAGACTCGAGAAGCCGACTTTGGCTCGTTACAAACCTATAAAACGGACATTTATCCCGTCTCCATGGGATGGGAAAATCACGGGCTAAAAAAGATGCTCCACGGGGCGGAGCGGAGCAATACCCCGTTTAGGGCCCCGACTCCAGCCGGTTCCCCGTCGAGGCCGGGCCGCATGGCACGAGCATGGAAAAATCCAGCAGCACGAGGCTCGTATTAGCCCGCCGGGCGTGCGGCGATATAAGAGGACACCGGTGCTGCCGGCCCATGCCCCGAGCTTTGCCACCAGCGAAGCAGAGAATCCCGGACATCTACGGTTGATGCCATCCCGGCTCTCGCTGCCCCAGGCCAGAGCTCAAGGCCAGAGGGCTCGTCCTGCTACCGGCTTGCAACACAATGGGCGAACCCGCCGCCCCCGCGCTCGACGAGGCCGCGGCCGGGGCCCACGATGAGCGAGTCGCAAGATGCCGCCTTCGACAGCCCAGCGAGTCGGACGACACGAGCCCGCAGCGCGTCAAGGCCGACATGTCGAGGAAGAAGGTGTTTTCCATTTGGCTGTCCATCATCTTCGGCGTCATGTGCACCTTTCTCGACGAGGGCATCATCTCCACCGCCATTCCGCGCATCACCGACGAGTTCCAGTCTTTGAGCGACATTGGCGTGAGTTTCCCGGCTCTCTAGTGTGGACACAACGGCTGACGGTTCCCCCCTCCCTAGTGGTACGGCTCGTCCTATCTCCTGACCCTCTGTGCTTTCCAGCTCGTCTTCGGCCGGCTATACAGCGAGTTCAACGTCAACCTGGTCTATCTCGTCTCGCTCGCCACCTTCCACGTCGGATCTCTCGTCTGCGCCCTCAGCCGTTCCTCGACCATGTTCATCGTGGGCCGAGCCATTGCCGGCTGCGGCGGCTCGGGGCTCTCGAGCGGCACCATTGCGCTCTTTGCCGGAGCCCTGCCGCCCAAGGGCCTGCCCATGTACATTGGCGCATTGGGCATCGTCTACGGCATCGCCGCCGTCTTCGGCCCCGTCGTTGGGGGCCTGATCACGAACAGCTATCTGAGCTGGAGATGGTGAGGCCCCTTGGTGTCGGCAAGAGGTGAAGCTGACCATCCTTCTCGGCCGCAGGTGCTTCTACATCAACCTCCCGCTCGCAGCGCCCCCCGCCATCGCCACCCTCTTCTTCGTCCGAGTCAAGACGCCGGCAGCAAGGGCGCCGTGGACCAAGTCGCTGCTCGGCATCGACTACCTCGGCATGGCTCTCCTGATACCGTCCATCACGTCCCTGATCCTGGCTCTGGAGTTTGGCGGCGCCCACTACGGATGGCGCAACGGTCGGACTGTGGGCTGCTTTGTTGCCGCCGCCGTGCTCGTCGTCTTGTTTGCAGTCGAGCAGTGGTGGATGGGCGAGAGGGCACTCGTGCCGCCGCGCATCATCAGAATGCGGGCCGTCCTGTTTGCCTCCATCTACACCTTTGGCCTCGAGAGTGCCTTTCTCATCCTGGTCTACTACGTAAGTGAACGACAGCCACAGCCCCCCTGTCCCTTGGCCTGGCTGACGGCTTTTCGTCTCCCAGATTCCGCTGTGGTTCCAGGCCGTCCAGGGCGTGTCTGCCGAGCAGTCGGGCGTGCGCTATCTCCCCCTGTGCATCGCCTTCATCCTGGCCATCTTCAGCAGCGGCTGGATCGTCACCAAGTCGGGCTACGTCCAGCCCTTTATGCTGGCCGGAACCGTGCTCGTGTCCGTGGGGTCGGGCCTGATGTCTACCCTCCAAGCCGCATCGGGTGCCAACAGATGGATCCCTTTCCAGGTCATAGCCGGCCTCGGCATCGGGGCGTCAACCGAGCAGCCGTGCGTCGCGGTCCAGAGCTTCCTCGACGAAGCAGACGCCCCGATTGGCGTCGCCGTCGTCCTATTCTGCCGGAACCTGGGTCCCTCCGTCTTCGTCAGCGTCGCAAACTCCGTCTTTGCCCGCACCTTGGCGACGGAAATCGGCAGGCTGCTCCCCCGCGTCGATCCGGCACTCATCACGGGCTCTGGCGCCACGGCTGTGCGCAGCCTCGTGGCCCCGGAGGATCTCGATGCCGTCATCTACGCATACAACAAGGCGGTGACCCGCACGTTTGTCGTGGCTGCTGCTTTGGCTGCCGCCAGCATCTTTGGCCTGGCCGGCATGGGGACGCGGAGGATACAGGTGGATGCCGACGCTGCTCCCTGCCAAGACGCGGAGAATCCGAGCATGGCCGAGATAAAGAGTTAGTTGGCCACGTGCATGACTGATGATAGAGTTCAATATCAATTTACATCACTAATAGGGCAATCCTCGGAAAAGGCATCGTAGAAATTAGAGCTCCATACTCGTCTATAAATTATGTGCGCCGGTTCTTGTGGCATGTAAATAGTAGCTTAGGCTTCCAAGTTGAAGGTTGTTCTTTACCAGTTGTTTAAATTGGGTGGTTTAAGGAAGTCAGCGAGAGGTTGCGTCGGCTAGGCGCCACTTGCTAGTAATGTAACCGAGTTCTAAACCACCTTTGCCTGCCTTCCATTCCTTAGTCCTTCCCTATCATCGCCCCTTGGATGCATATGCCACCGTTTGCATCTTTGCCAGGAAAGAGGACTAATGGCTCTCTGCTCTTTAGGCCTCACTCTCGCTTTTAGTATCCGCGCCGTTCGTAAGGACGCAGGTATGATGGTCCCAGTTCGGGTTTGCCCCCATTTCAGGCTTGATATCAGCAACGCGGCCGTGATGCTTGAGACAAGGTGTCTGGTTCTCGCCTTGATTGTTCCGGGGATTGTAGGCGGGCCATCCACCCCCGACATCGCAGTGGCAGACGGGGAGCCAGACCTATTGGATATCCTCGTCTTCATTAGTCGGGCAGCGAATGCGCTATCCCAGGGCTAAGAAAGAGTAAATAAAAGACGCCCCGACCACTGCCTACTAAGCCCTCCACTTATACAATTTGAAACAGCCATATCTAAAACTGCAATGCTAGCCCTAGCAAGTATCATGGTCAAAAAAGACTAGGCAGGGCCTAAGTCAGTTCGCATCGTGTGTCCTGCTCAAACTAAATCTAACACTAGCCTAGCCTCAAGATGCTATCGCTAAAGCAACGAAGGTGAATCGGGTTATCGAAGCGTGAGGCGGCTAAGCTCACCAATTGTCTTCATCGCCTTCTTGCAGCAACTATTTCTAGTACATTCAACAAGCACATATCCGAACTCCAACTAAATAGCTTCACACTCAATTGGTGCTGTGAGAGCAGCTCTTTATCCTAGAACATCTTCTGGTCTTGTTGCTTGGCTACCAATGCCTGGCAACAGACTGTACCACAATATCCCAGTCGAGCGCGGTCCTCGAGACTCTAGCCATCTAGGCACCCCTACGAAGACTCCTTGTCCCCGCCGCATGTCATCCTCAGCGATACAGGAGGAGGTGAGTGGTGATAACTAGACAAAGACTATTTATCTAGCCCGAGACCCTAGTAAGTAGGTTCCAATTCAGAATCCCGAGACAAGTGATGAAAGCAGCAGCGTGGCTACATAAAGATAAATCTTGGAGAGTTCAAGCTCTCCGTTCGCCGCAAACCACGTCACATGCCAGTTTAAGAATCTTGAATTCATCACCCTCTGCTTGCTCGGTAGCATCAGCCCACGAATGCTCTCCCTTCCGCTTGAATGGAGGCACCCCTGCGTCAGCAGCACCTTCGTAACGGTTGGACTTGTATGCCCGGTAGGGAAGGTAGCCCCGACACAGGGAGGTCCGCGTTGGACGCAGCCTCGCCCTTTTTGAGGGGCCATGCGTCCCCAACAGAACTTAGAAAACAAGGGTGCTTCCGCCAATCGTCATTCTGTAACCGCCATACAAGCTTGTGTCGTTTGACGAGCTCTCAATGACGGTTTATCCGTCAATCATTTCCCCGCTTCTGGAAAAGGGGTCACTACCCAAGAGAAGGCCCTCTAAGCCTAGACGGGCGGAATGAAAGCAAGGGAGGTCAACGACGCACCAAGAATACCATCACCATTCCCCTTCCGATAGTGCAGAGAGTACGTGCAAGAAGGATCGACCATGGTTAAGATTTACATAAAAATCTAAATGTACCCTTGTATGGCTGCCCCTTGAATGTGTGATGGGTGAATCCAAATACGTCTTCCTTCGTGCGTGCATCGGCAAGAGTGGGCTGTGCTAAGGCATCAGCAATGTGCTTGGCCCCAAAACCCTGCAATGTCTCCGTAATCGCTACCCTTGAGCGTGCCAACTGGGTTGTTTGACGTGACAAGGAAGCTCGTACTTCCGGGAATCTTGGGACTCCACGCGCCGACGTGCACGCGTGCCACGTCTGTCCTGTCCAAGGCCCGACTGGTGTCACAAACACCTCTGCAAACTCGAAATCGGCGTAGGTCACGGCAGAAGAGGGGGGGGGGGATGGTGTTCCATGCCAGACGAAGGCTTCCCTGACTGGATCTGCGAACATCCGTCACACACTGCTCATCGTTACAGTCAAAGACGGCGTTGGCCCCGAGAGACTTAACCGTGGAATGATATCTGCCCGGCTCCCTTGAATCCCCTCGGCGAGGCCGTTAAACACGGAGTAAAGAATCTCCCTGCTGTAGGGAGTCTGGCGAGGGTATCAGTCACACGCGCGTTCAATGAGTCGCTACTCACCGCGTTTGGTATGAGACGTAAACAGGACAGCTCTTCCCTACGATTTTTCATCATCGCCACCTCAGAACTTTATGGAATCTCGCGTCTTTGACAATCTCGGCGACTGAGGCGTTTGATTGATAACCCGTGGGTCACTCCACTTTATGCGCGCAGCCTATCTAAGACTTCTTGCATATTGCACCCAAGTTGGGGCTGGTGGAGTTGAAGAGCGTAACGATGAGACGCAGGCTTCGAGCTAGCAGAGCATTCAAAGGGCATCAGCCACTCTCGTCACCACCGCAGACGACAGCTTGGGCTACGGGTGCGCTACTGGCTGCTACCCTGTTCTTGTCTTATCAAAGACGTTCTGGGTGTCTTCTCGACACATGCAAGCGTTCATGGATCCCGCCGGGAGAGCCGATGATGCCTCGGGTGAGCGGTCCCTCCGCCCAGGTGCATGCAGTTGCTATGGCGCCATCTGGTCCGATCGATAGTGGACTGGCGGTGCCGTCTTGTGTCCGTTTCAGCCGGTGGTGATGGCAGACACTGCGGCACCATAAGGTGAGGCATGTCACTGAGCTTGTAGGTTGACAGCAGATGTGCCAAAGCCAAAGAGAGCAACCATGTGCACTGTAGAGCTGGTTTCGCTAGCTTCACTTCTTGTTGCTTAGCCAGTCTTTAACTTATTGTGTGCCCATAATATCGTCAAGAGTTTCGAGCGTCTACCATTGAAAAGCAAAGGCGCAGTACTGTGTTATCGTATGTATATTGGAATGCACCTACTGTTGCAAGAAGTTACCGGAGCAAACGTCAGATCATGGCCGCTGAATTTTTCGTCTCTTGTGGGTAGGCCGATGTTGCTAATATTTGGTGGAGCAGATGAATCTGTGGAAGTTAAGGAAGCATTGATAAGAAGAACAGGGGTAAGGACTGAATTAGGGAGGGAGTTGGCCTGTGGAAGGATACCAACCTGCGTCGAGAGCAACGGCCACGTATCCTAGGTGCAATAAACGGCATGGTCCGATCCCGCCGGACTTACTGCCCAATGGGCCAACCTGGAAACCACTCTTTTCTACGGAATCGCCAAGCAACAGACTAACCGGCCTTGGAAGGAAAGGCAGCCGGCTATCTAAGGAATCAGCTGATGGCGCACGGCAGCTGCTAGACGCTCGCACTCGCTCGCATCCGCTTCCATATACCAATCACATTCCAAAATCAACGATAAAAGCAAGCATCCATCTACGCCCTATGGCAAAAGACAGGGGTGGCGCAAGAATCTCACCGCACACAAGGTAGAACAGACGAGGTGAATAGCGAGTGAAAGTCTAAAGATTACAGTGGCCCTATGTATAAATCCGCAGAGCAAGCAAAGCACCACGTCGTTTAATCTTGCGTTCCTTATTATCCGTACCTTGTGTCTAATCCTGTCGTTCACCCAGCGGCTTTCCAGCTTTGCGGATAACACTCCCATCTCTGTTTGTGCACAGAAACAGAAAGCAGCCAAACTCCTAGCGTGGAGAGAAGTCCCATCCAAACACAGCCTTCCGGTCGACGAATTCAGCATGGTCAGGTCACTGGAACTTCAGACTACTCGGCTGTCTGTACACGGCAACAGCGCCACCTCGAATGTCATGTCGACAGTCAGAGGAAGAGACTCGCCGCGACCAGTTGATGGAGGAAAAGATGCATGGCTATTCTTAGCAGCCTGTTTCGTCATGGAGGCTCTCGTTTGGGGTAGGTGTGGCGGCCGTGCCGCTATTGAAGCAACGCGGCAATGCTTTACTAGTAAAATAATCTCATCGCTCACCGTATATCAGGATTTCCTTTTGCCTTTGGTGTATTTCAGGACTACTACCGCACTCACGAGCCTTTTACGAACTCTTCTCATGTCGCCGTTGTTGGTACTTGTGCGATAGTAAGTCGAATCTCCAGTCCTACATATGCTCGAGTGTCAAAGCTCATTGACTCTTTAAACAGGGACTCATGTACCTTTCGGCACCTATTCTTATGCTCATTCTAAGGCTCTACCCTCAGAAGGGTAGATACGCCCCTGCTCTCGGTCTTGTCATCATGTGCGGTGGCCTCGCAGCAAGCTCGTTTTCACAAACAGTTGCGCATCTTATACTATCACAAGGCATTGTCTTTGCTATCGGCGGCTCTATCTGCTACAGCCCCTGCATCATTTACTTGGACGAATGGTTCGAAAAGCGGAAAGGCTTCGCCTACGGAGTCATGTGGTCCGGTACTGGCTTGGGCGGATTTACGATTCCTCCACTGCTTAACCTTCTTCTCCGCCGGTACGGCTTTCGCAACACGCTGCGTATCTGGGCTATCTCTCTTCTCGTCCTGATTCTCCCGCTCATCTACTTCATCAAGCCCCGACTCCCGGCGTCTAGGACAACGTGCTTCCAGCCGCAAAAGCTCAGGTTCATCCTAAATCGTACGTTTCTGCTGTACCAGCTATCTAATGTTGTTGAGGGCTTCGGGTTCTTTCTCCCAGGTCTATACCTGCCATCCTACGCTCGCACTATTCTCGGGGCAGGTTCCGACTTATCATCCGTCACAATTCTAATACTGAATGTCGCCACGGTGTTTGGCTGCATTGGCATGGGCATCTTGATTGATCATCTGCATGTTAACACCTGCATAATGATCTCAACTGTTGGTGCCGTCATCGGCACGTTTCTATTATGGGGTTTCGCTACACACATATCAATACTGTATATCTTCTGTATTGTCTACGGTTTGTTTGCCGGAGCTTGGACTTCAACCTATACTGGCATCACCAAGCGAGTAATAGTAGCCCAGCACCGGGGTGGCCTGACCGCAGACTCCTCCTCGGACCCCGTTATGGTGCTTAGCTTCATGGCAGCCGGCAGAGGCATTGGTAACATTATCTCAGGACCTCTAAGTGAGATTCTGCTCGAGAGCATGCCGTGGCACGGGCAAGCAGTTGCGGGCTATGGCAGTGGCTATGGTTCACTCATCATCTTTACAGGGGCGACTGCGGCGGTTGGTGGAATGACATACTTATGGAGCAGACTCGGGTGGATCTAGACTTTGAGAAAAGAAAGAGGAACTTTCAGGCAGCCTGATAGTCATTGATTGGTGGTGTTGTTAAGATTAAAGCTATATCTTTAGGTAGAACCCGCTCACGCGGACGCAAAGTCGTATTTGCGACAAAAGTGTAGGTTTACTATGCTTCAATTTTGGAGGAAGTGCTTCCTATGAAACATATCTACGGCATGAAGTTTGCAAAATAACAGCCTAGATTTCTCCTCTTTACTTTAGAATACGACCACGTCTATATGCGTTAATTATGCGGGAGTTTAAAATTCCCTCGGCCCGAGTCCTCGCACTCTATGACGCCTCTATCGTGGGTGGCTTTTTTCAGTGGATAGTGCGCTGAAGCGCTCCACAACGGTTGCTAGCGGCTCTTATAGGTAGCAGCGTATGGCTAAGCGCCCCCAGTCCCTTTAAGGTACCAACAACCGACGCCTATAAGTTACTAGCAGCCCTTAGTTAACAGAAACTCGCAGCCGAGAAATTACTAGCAACCGCATGTCGTCGTTACCAGCGCCTTGCGAGCCGGCGCTTAGCGACTAGTAGTAACTTCGAACTTACTGCGTATTAGCTATTAGGGGCCGCATTATAACACGGGTACCCGTATCTTTAAAATTCTACGCGTACTTTCCTACGGGTACCTATAAAATTAAATAATTAAGTATTATATATATTATTATATTAATCTATACTTACTATAAGTATTCTCGTCTTGCGTTAAAAGTAAACTTCCCTTTTTTTACTTAATTAATAATTTAAAGATACTCTTTTTTTAATAAAGTAAGATCTTAATTTTTTTAAAGTATTTTTACTTACTTCCTTAATTAAATAAAAGCTAAAAAAGCTTTTTTTCTATGCTTAAAAGGTCGATTTAAAGTTAATTTTGCTTTTAAAAAAGTATATTTAAGCTTAGCCTTTTTCGCCGCTACCTCTTGCTTTATTACCGCTATAATAATTATAGCCGCAATTATTATAGCTATAATATAGCGCTTTAATTAATATATAGCTTTTATTATATAAATACTCCTTATCTCCTTTACTATATTACTTTTACTTATATTATTAGGCCTTTTTTATTTCTTATTAGTATTATTAGTATTATTAAATAATTTAAAGAAAGTAAAAAAATAAAGTAGCTTAATATATATTTAGTTAATTTAATAAGGGGTCTATTAAAATAATAGCGGTTTAAAATATATAGATATAAATAAAGTAAAAAGATAAATATTAGTTTTAATACTTATAAGCTCCTTTACTTTAACTAAGTAAAATAAACTACCTCTTAATAAGAATTATTTAAGATTAAGATATAAGTATAAGCCGCGTTAAATAAAAAAAGTCTTAAGGTATACTTTATTAAAAAAACTAAAGCGGCGATTTATTATACTTATTAATTATACTAATCGTTAAAACCTATCGTTTAAATTAATTTTATGTACTCAAACTTTTTAAAAACTCCTTTTTCTTTTTTTACTTTTAGGGGAAAAAATAAACTTTTCTTCCCCTCTTACCTTCTTTTTTTTAAAAAAAATAAACTTATCTCCTTTTATTGCCTTAATATCCTTATTTATTAGTTTAGATTTACTTCTTTTTTTCCTATATTTTTTTAATAAATACTTATTAATCGCGCTTTATTATTTTAAGCCGCTTTTATTACTTCTTATAATAAGCTTTTTATAAGGCTATAAGTCTTAATATATATAAAGGCGGGCCTTAAACCTTTATAGATATCTATACTTATTAAATTTATAAGTAAAGATTTAAGCTAAAAGTAAAGGTTAAGTAATTACTTAAATGTTAAGGCGTATAAGTAAAAAAGAAGGAATAAGAGTTTTTACTTTAATTTTTTAACTTGTTCGAATTCTTTACTAAATTAGTACGTTAATAAGTCTAATTACAATTTAAGGAGGGGCGGTAAGTCCTTACTATATATCTTCTTTTCCCAAAAAGTATAAAAGAAAGTATTAAATATAGCTTATAGAAGCTATAAAGAGGAAGGCGGTGAAAAAGTAGTAAAAGCGGTATAATTCCCTATAAATTAAAAAGCTTAAAAGGGTTTAAGGGCGAAAATTAAATTCTAAGGAATTTTATTATATTCTTTAAGTTTTAAATAACCTTTATTATATCTTCTGCTATAAGAATATCGGTTATGCCGTTAAAATTAATACTTTAAGGCGGGCGGCTTAGAAGCTAGATTTAAAAGATATTACGTAGTACATTTTCGTTAAAGAAATTATTTTCGGAAAGCGCTTTATTAAGGCTCCTTAAAAGCATACTTTACGTACTTATATTTTAAGGTTCCGGCGAGGAATTTTTAGTTAGAAGCTTTTGTATTAGTAAGAGGATTCGACTTTATCGTTTTTACTACGTCCTATAATTAAATTTCGGTACTTTAAAAATCGTTATATAAGGTATTATTATAATCTATAATATTTAGGTAAAATACGTATTCCTTAATTAATATAAGGTCTTATATAAGTACTATCTTTATAAAAAAACTGCTTATTAAAAGTAATGTTTTATACCCTTTAAACCTTTTATTAAGAAAGGATAAAAATTTAATAAATATTAATAAAATCGTAGCTAACTAAAAAGCCGACTTTTATATATTCTTTAAGCTTAAAGTCTCTTTTTGCAGTATTTATAAAAGCCTTTATCGTTTAAAGGTAAGCTTTATAGCTATATATAAAAATAGTAAAAGAATTAAAGAAAATAAGGAGAATTTCTTTACTATTCTTTATAAGTGTTACGGGCTGGGCCCTAGATTAGGCCCGGGCTGCGCCCGTGCAACCTTTAATAGGCGTGGTTAATTAACTAGCTGGCAGCTTAGTCAATTCGTCTTCTTTTGCCCTACCGCCGCCTAACGCAATAGTTTAATTAAATAGCTACCCCGCAGCAACGAATAGTAGCATAACCACTACTTTAGCCCCGTTAAGGCCGACCCGTTATAGTTAACTAAGCTACAATAAAGGGTCTTAGGTTCGAGACCTGCCGAAGGACTAGCAGGCGACGTTCGGCCTAGGCTTATAGCTGCCGGCTGGGGGAGACGACCTATCAGCCCCGCCTAGGGGTGGCGGGGTAGAGAGGGGGTAGTGTTACGGGCTAGGCCCTGGATTGGGCCCGGGCTGCGCCCGTGTAACCCTTGATAGGCGTGGTTAATTGACTAGCTGGCAGCTTAGTTAATTCGTCTTCTTTTGCCCTGCCGCCGCCTAACGTAGTGGTTTAATTAAATGGCTGCCCCGTAGCAACGAATAGTAGCATGACTACTGCTTTAGCCTTGTTAGGGCCGACCCGTTATAATAAGCTAAGTTTATAGTTTCTTAGTAAGAGAAGTTTAAAGACCTTAAGGAGTCTTTTAAGACGTTTTATTATAAAGTAAAGGAGCCGTTTTTTTAGATTTCCGGCTAAAAAGTAATAAGTAAATTCTAAGAAATTCGCATTATATAGGCCTTTATAAAAATTACCCCCTTAACACGCTCTATAAAGCCGTTTTAGGCTAGTATATAAAGGGAAGGAGGTTCGTTAATAATCCTTTATTTTATAATAAATTCCTAGTCTTCTTTTTATAAAGCTTTATTATTATCCTTATAAATTTTATAAATAATAAGGTTAAATTGCCTTTATATAAAGCTTTAAAAGCTAGTAAGGTAGTTAAGAAACTTCTTTAATATTAAATTCGGAAGGGTATAAAAGAAAATTAGTTTAGTAAAATCGTCCTTAATAAAAAAAGTAACCTTCTTCTTATTATAAGAATCTAGTAGTAAAAAAAGGTCGTAAAAGATCCGATAAAAAGGTCTTGTAGCTTTTATAGCTAGTTATATCCGTAATATAATTATTTTTGCTTTCCTAAGCCTATAAAGCTTATAGTTAAGGATAGTAAAAGATATAAGAATAGATATACCTTTATTAAAAAGAGTTTTTCATAGCGCCTACTTATTAAGGTGCCTTAGTCTTTTATATTTAAGCTAAAAAGAAAAAGAAAAACTAGTTATTATAAGTTCTTTCTTTTCTTTTAAAGAAAAAGAAGAAGAAATTAAGGAAGGAATTAAAGTAAAAAAAGAAGCTACTTTAATTTTATTATATTAAATTACGTATTAATTATATAATAGCTACGTTCTATAAACTTCCTTAATAGTAGTAAAAGTACTGCTTATTAAAGTATTTTAGTAGATTTTTACTTATTTTAATATTAGTAAGGAAGTAACGTATAACGGAAACCTTATTCTATTAATAATCCTAAGTACTAAAAAGTACTAATATCTAGTAAAGTAGATACCGCTAGATATAAAGGAGTAACTAGTAAAGTAAATACCGTTAGTTATAAGTTATAACTATTAAAGTAGATACCGGTAGTTATAAAGAGAGATAATATAGCTTAACGGTTAAAAACGGCTAGTATTAGCTATAAGCGGTATAAGCTAAATACGCTTATATTCGGCTTAGGTTAGCTTCGGCTAGTAATAGGATTCGTATTATAAAGATCGACTAATACTTTATATAATCGACTAATACCTTATATAAAGCTAAGGTAGGAGGCCTTCCTTTAAAAGAGGATAAAATCTCGTAAAAGGTTTTAAGATAAGGATATTTAGTCTTATAACTTAGTTAAAAGTAATAAAGCGTATATTACTTATAACTAGTAATAAAGATAGCATAAGCTATTTTTATTAGCTTAAGAAGTAGTTTAATAACCTTATAAGTTATACGAGGTATACGTTATAGATTAACATATAAAAGCATATAAAAATATATAAAAAAAAAGCTTTTTAGTAGCCTTAAAAAAGTATAAAAGGAGGTCCTTCCTCCTCCTTCCTTTAACTTCTTTCCTTTCCTTCTTTCTTCTTCTTTAGCTAGTTTTAACTTAAGAAATCCGCATAATAAGATACCCTTACCTTATTTAGTTTAGTAGCTTATACTAAGTCTTCTTCTCTCTTTTTAGCTAGTAAATTTAAATTAAATAAATTATACGAAGCGACTTAGCGTATAAAAAACGCTAAGGGTTCTATAATATAAAACTAGCTTATAAGGATCTTTATAAGCTTAATAGCTCCGATAAAAAATACTTAGTATTTATATACTTAGTAAGTTCTTTAAGCTATTAAGTAAGAGAAAGGTATTTATTATAATTACGTTTATTTAATTATAATAAATAAAAAAAGAATATTTACTTTTATAATACTATAGCTAACTAGTTAGCTGTAGTATAACGGAAACCTTATTCCGTTAGTAATCCTAAGTACTAAAAGTACTAATATTTAGTAAAGTATATACCGCTAAATATAAAGGAGTAACTAGTAGAGTAAATACCGCTAGTTACGAGTTATAACTATTAAAGTAAATACTAGTCGTTATAAGGAGAGACGATATAGCTTAACGGTTAAAGACGGCTAGTATTAGCTATAAGCGGTATAAGTTAGATATACTTATATTCGGCTTAAGTTAGCTTCGGCTAGTAATAGGATTTATATTATAAAGATCGACTAATGCTTTATATAATCGACTAATACTTTATATAAAGCTAAGGCGGGAGGCCTCCCTTTAAAAAAGGATAGAATCTTATAAAAGGTTTTAAGATAAGGATATTTAGTCTTATAAGCTAGTTATAAGTAATAAAGCGTATATTACTTATAATTAATAATAAAGATAGCATAAGCTATTTTTATTAACTTAAAAAGTAGTTTAATAACCTTATAATTTATATAAGATATAAGTTATAGCTTAATATATAAAAGCATATAAAAGCATATAAAAGTATATTAAAGGGGAACCTTTTAGTAGCCTTAGAAATGTATAAAAGGAGGTCTTCGCTCCTCTTTCCCTTAACTCCTTTCCTTTCTTTCTTTCTTCTTCTTTAACTAGTTTTAACCTAAGAAATCCGTATAATAAGATACCTTTACCTTATTCGGTTTAATAGTTTATACTAAGTCTTCTTTATCCTTTTTAGGAAGTAAATTAAAATTAAATTAATTATATAAGACTACTTAGCATACGAAAAACGCTAAAGGTTCCGTAATATAAAACTAGCTAAAAAGAATCTTTATAATTAAATAGCTTTAATAAAGATTACTTAGTATTTTATACTTAGTAAGTTCTTTAAGTAATTTAATAAATAAAAGGTATTTATTATAATTATATTTATTTAATTATAATAAATAGAAAAAGAAATATCTACTTTTATAATACTATAGCTAACTAGTTAGCTATAAGCTAGTTTAAGGTATTTAAAACTTTCTTACCCCTTTATAAGTTCTATAAATAGTAGTTTTATTTTAAAGATTAAGGCTCTTAAACCTTATACTAAAAAATTAGCTAAGCTATAAAAGTTTATTACCTCTCTTAAAGCTTATTTTTAGTTATATCTTACTATAATAAATAAAGAAGTAGTAAAGGTTATATTTATATTTAGTTGCTTATAAGACTTAGCCGTAATATAGTTCGAACCGATTCTTAAGGACTATATAGATAATAGTCTTAAAGATAGGAATTCTAAGACGAGGAATATTTTTAAGAATTTCGATAACTTCGAAGAAGCTCTACGAAAAACGTTCGGAGTTATAAATAAGTAACGATTAGTAAAGCATAAATTAAGAAGCCTTAAGTAAGTTATATCTTTATTAGCTTATATAGCTTAATTCCAATAAATAACTTTTAAGCTAAAATAAAAAGACGATACCCTTATAGCTACGTTTTATAAAGGACTAAAAAAAGAAGTTTAAGATATAATCTACCGCTTAGATAAGCTAAAATCGCTATTAAACTATATTAGTCTAGCGGTTTAAATAGATAATAAGTAGTATAAACGCTAGTAATAAAGAAAATATCGTTTAACTCCCGGCAGGGTTATTAAGAAAAATAATAAAAAGCAAAAACGTAACCTAAGTTAAAACACAATAGACTTAAATATTATAGGAAAGTGATTTTACTACTTTAATAAATCAGCTATTTAATCCTTACTTAATTAGCTAAGCAAAGGGGGGTGTATAAATTATAGAAAAACCCGTATTAAATAGCCTAGCTTCGGCTCGTTATATTCCAGGTCTTTACGTCCTTATACGATATTTATAACGTTATATACGGAACTAAGGAGGTTAGGGTAGCTAGATAAAATAAAGATCCGCTTAAACCTAAACTAACCTTAACTAACTTTAAACACGAATTGCCGTATAAGGAAAGGATATCTAGCTACGGGGTAAAATGCTTTAAAATTAACATTCCTCGGGCTTTAAGACCGTCTTAAGGCTAGTCTAGATATATTACTCCGTTCCCTTATATTTATCTATAAAAGGCGAATCTCCTACTACTAAATAGCTAGAGATTCTATAAGCACTTACGCACTTAATTCTTAATTAATTAATTCTAGCTAAAGTCCTACCTTATATAATATCGACTTCCTTATTATATAATATTACGTAATCTCTTAATTTCCTTATAATTTCGCTACTACTCTAACCTTTAATAGGTTATAAGCCCGGCTTAGCTTATTACGCCGGGAAATTAATCACTCCTCTAACTAGCTTTAAAAGATTCCGAGATAAATACGACCCCTTTCCTTAATTACTTGTCTAACCTTTATTAAAATTTAACGTTAATTAAACGACTAAATCTCTTAGAACTCGTACTTAAAGATATCTTAACCTTAATTACCTCCTTTAATCTCTTTCCTTTTCTAGAAATCCCCTTATCTATATAAAATTCTCTTTAAATTCCCTCTTCTCTGCTAAGATCCCTTCTATTCTTAGGAATTTGCTTAGAATTTCCTTTACTAATCCCTACTAACTTCTTTTATCTTTCGACCCTTTTTAGGTTAAAAATTAACTTTTCTTTACCTACTTATTCTATCTTACTAAAGATATATAAAATAGTAGGCTAGAAAGAATACGAGTTTTTTAAGTTAAAAGGTAATTTAAATTATATCTTATAGACTATTAAAATGCGAGCAATTCTTATTAAAGAAAAGCTTATAGCTACTTTAAAGCAAGCAAATTATATAAAGACGGAAGAAGCTCTTACCTTAATTTTCCTACGCTTAGAAGATAGTCCCTTAATATAGATTAAGCACGTAACTACTACTAAAGATACTTAAAAAGAGCTATAAAAGCTATATAATCCTTTAAAAACTTTATTAAATTATTTAGTAATAAAATAGCTTTTTAACTTAAGTCCTTCCGACTTATAGTTAGAGAAATACCTTTATAAGGTAAAAGAGGTTTACGAGGAATTAAAATCTCGAGAAATAGATATTCCGGAAGTAGTTTTTATAGTATAGATTTTAAATTCCCTTAGCGGGGAATTTAGAAGCTATATAACTAATATTACGTAGAGCCTTAAGCATAATTTTATAGCCTTCTCTCTTAAGACCCTTATAGCTAGTCTTTTAAACGAAGCTAAAAGGGTAAAGGATATAAAAGACTCTTTAAAGAAAGCTTTCTTACTATAAAAGAAGCCTTAAAAAAAGCAAGGGAATTCCTCGAATTCTTACTATAAAGAATGCAAAAAACCAGGCTACTTAGTAGCTAATTACTTCCGGCTTTACCTTAAAAAAGCCCTATCTTATTAAGTGCTTAAAGGAAAGAAAATAGATAATTTAAATAAGGTAACTAAGAAAAAACCTACCTCGAAAAAGCCTTCTTCTTCTTCTTCTTCTTTTAAAAAGGAAAAATTAAAGAAAAGAGTAAAAAAAGTAAAATTAAGCGAAGAAGAAGATAAAGTTCTAAATTTAACTAAAATAGACCTCGATATAAATCTTATCGACCTTTCTTAGTTATCCTCTCCTCTTTCTTAAGTCCTTACCCCCGGGGTAGCCTCGAATAACCCTTTAAAGGTAATTTTAACCTCTATAGATTCCTTTTTAAAAGTAGATTTAAAAGCTAATAAAGATACTCTCTTAAGACCTCTAGAAGCCTTACTCCCTCGGATCTAAGAAATAGTATTAAAGGTAAAGGAAGGAGGATTTCCTAGATATAGTAAAAAGACTCTTAATTTTATATATAATACTAGTACTACTAGGCATATAGTAATAAATAAGAATTATCTTATTAACTATAAAGAGATTAAAATAAAAGTCTACTAAGGAAAAGCTTCCTTTATATTAGTAAAAGGAAAGGGGGATTTAGTATTTAAATTCCTATACTTTAAAGTAAGATATATACTTAAAGATTGTTTTTATATACTTAAAATTAAAGTTAATATAATTAGCTAGTTATATTTTAAGAATACCTATGCCCTTATAAGCAAGGATAAGGTCCTTCTTTTAAACAATAAGGCGTAGATTCTTACTAAAGGATATCTTAAAAATAAGCTTTATTATATTTCTTTAAAACCTTTACTAAAAAAAGATTCCCTCCTTATTACCTCTTTAAAGGTAAAGGATATAGATTTTTATACTTAGCATTTACGCCTTAAGCATATAAATTATAGGGCTATCTTAAAAGTATTAAAAAGGTATAATAAAGATATAAAGATACTTTTAAAAGAAAAGAATAAAATAAAACACTACGAGATTTATATAAAGGTAAAGGCTACGAATAAGGTAAATAAATAACCTTTATATAAGACCTATTCCTACCTTGAAAAAATAGTATTAGATATTTAATGGCCTATTAAAACGCTTACTTATAATAAATATCATTATTATATCTCTTTCCTAGATATAGGAACTTAATTTCTAAACTAATACCTCCTTCGAAGTTAGGGGGAAGCTATAAAAAGGTTCTTAGAATATAAAAATAGGGTTAAAAATAACCCGAATAAACCTAGGATTAAAGAGGTATTTTTAAATACTATAAAGGAATTTATATATAAGATAAAAACACACTATAAAAGAAACGGTATCTTATTTAATTCTAGCCCTCTTAGAACGCCGGAATCTAATAGTAGAATAGAGAGGATAAATCGCACTATATTAAAAAAAGTCCGTTCTTTATTATATACGGCAAGACTGCTTAAATATTTATAAGGTAAGGCTATTTTAATAGCTACTTACCTATATAATAGATCTTAATATTTAGCAATAGGTTTTAAAAGTCCTATAAAAAAGAGGGATAATATAATAATACCTTTTAAGACCTTAAATAAAATAAAGACCTTTAAAAGCCTTATTTATTATAAAAATAAGGACCTTAAAAATAAGCTCGAAGCTAGAGCCTTTAAGGGAGTTATTATAGGCTATAGTAAAAACGCCTATAAAGTCTAGGATTTTTCTAAGAGAAAATTAATAGTCTTTAAAGATATTACTATACTAGAAATTAGGTTTATAGATAACCTTTCTAGCCCTATTAAAGACTTCGATTTTAATATAATTCTTAAGAATAAAGATAGGCTAGAAGCTTATAGCCTTATAAAAGAAGACCCTTTAAAGGAAATTACTAAAGAAATTCCCTTAACCTCTATAGAAAAAGGTTCTTAAAATAAAGATAAAGATCCTAGCCTTACTAGTTATATAGTAGTGGAAATACCTAATAAGCTTAACGGGTCCTATACTAACTATATAAATTACCTTAATATTTACCTGCTTTTAAATAGCGATTATAAAGAATCTATTCTAGCTATATTAAAATAGGATAAGGATTAAGGTTTACTAAATACCTAAAAACAGGCAATAAATAGCCTTAATTTAGCTAGCAAGAAAATTGCTATGCTAGGGAAAATAAAATAACTAATTAAATATAATACTTAGGAATTCGCCTATCTCCCTAGCGATAAGGAGGCTTTAAGTAGCCGTTAGGTCTATACTATTAAAAAGGACAGTTAAAATCAAATTATTAAATATAAAGCCCGTTTCGTAATTTAAGGATTTAAGTAAATATACGGCTTAGATTACCTAAAGACCTTCTTAATTATAGCTAGACCCGAATCTACTAGAATTCTTTTTATTCTAGTAGTTTTAAATAATTATTAAGCTATATAAATAGATATAATAAATACCTTCGTTTACGCCAATATAGATTCAGAAGTATATATTAATCTTCCTTTAGGCTACGAATAATATACTTTAAAAGACTATTATTCTAAGAATAGGTCTTATTATAAAAAGAAAAGGATATATCTATCGAAATTCATAGACTTATATAATAAAGGTTTAATAAAAGCAAAGCTAAAGAAAGCATTATACGGTCTTAAATAAAGCCTAAAGCTTTAGTATACCTATTTAAAAGATATACTAAGTAAACTCGGATTTTTCCCTCTTTTACTAAAAGAGGGGGTATTTATAAATAAACGCTATAAAATTGCTCTAGCGATCTATATAGATAACTTTCTTATAGTAGGGCCCTCGAAAACTATAATAAAAGAAAGAATATTTAAAGAATTAGCTAAATACTTAGATTTAACTATATTAAGAGATATTAAAGACTTTTTAGGTCTAAATATATAAATTAACCGATATAGAAAAGAGCTATATATATCCTAAGAAAAATATACCTTAAATAAAATAAAGGAGTTTAATAAAGAAGCTATAAGAACTTCGAATATGCTTATAATAATAGGATTTAAGCTAGTAAAAGCTAGGGAATTACCCTTAAAAGAGGTAATATTATAATTTTAAAGAGAAATAAGATCTTTATTATTTTAGCCTTATTAATAAGGCTAGATATCCTTTATTTAGTTATATCTTTTACGAGATTCGCTACTAAGCTAGATAATATATATATAAAGGCTTTAAATATAATTTAGAAATATCTAAATAAATACCCTAGCTTTAAGAAACAATATATATATAATATTCCTTTAGACTTTTTATATATAAAAGGTTATACTAATATTAGTTAGGCCTTAGATTTAATAGACGCCTACTTAGTCTTAAGGTACTGTTTTTATATATATAATAACGTTATAAGTTAGGCTTATTTTAAGCAAAAATTAGTTACTCTCTTTATATACGAGGCAGAATATATAGGCCTTAAGGAGGCTATAAAAGAAGCTATATATTTAAATAGTCTCTTTACTGCAATTACTATAGATTTATCTATTAAGATCTTAAATAGTATTCCCCTTATTTTAACGGATAATACTGCTGCTATTAAATTAGTAGAAAATCCTAAATTCTATAAGCGTATTAAATATATACGCGCTGCATACTACTATACGAGAAGAAATATAAGAAATAAAGAAATTAGGGTCTTCTATATTAAATTAAAAGATAATATAGCTAATATCTTTACTAAGGAATTAGGTCTTGCTTTAATTAATAAGTTTAAGACTAGATTATCCTTAATATAAGAAGTCCTATAAATAAAAGGAGTAGTTTTAGGTTATTCTTTTGCTTTTTATACCTTTCCTCCTACTAGGTTTTTTCCCTTTAAAAAGGTTTCCTAGATTAAGATTAAAAGAACTAAGTTTTTAAAATTACTATTTATTTTTTCCTAGAGACTAGGCTACCTATTTTACGCCTAGATAATAAAACTTTAAATTTTTCCTTTTATAAGGTTTTTCTAAAAGTATATACCTTACGATATTTTTTCTTAAAAAGAAAGGTTTTTTATATATCCTAGGTATAAAAGACGTTTTCCTATATAACTAAGGACTTTACCTTATATATATACTACCTTAATAAATTAGTAAAGAGTATATAAATCTACTCTTTAAGGGAGGCTATAAAAGAGTGATTTTACTACTTTAATAAATTAGCTATTTAATCCTTATTTAATTAGCTAAGTATAAAGGGGTGTATAAATTATATAAAAACCCGTATTAAATAGCCTAGCTTCGGCTCGATATTTTCTAAGTCCTTACGTCCTTATACGATATCTATAACGTTATATACGGAACTAAGGAGGTTAGGGTAGCTAGATAAAATAAGGATCCGCACTAACCTTAACTAACTTTAAACACGAATTGCCGTATAAGGAAGGGATATTTAGCTACGGGGTAAAATAATTTAAAATCAACATTTCTCGGGCTTTAAGACCGCCCTAAGGCCGGTCCGGATATATTACTCCGTTCTCTTATATTTATCTATAAAAGGCGAATCTCCCGCTACTAAATAGCTAGAGATTCTATAAGCACTTATGCACTTAATTCTTTATTAATCAATTCTAGCTAAAGTCTTGCCTTATATAACATCGACCCCTTTATTACGTAGTGTTACGTAATCTCCTGATTTCTTTATAATTTCGCTGCTGCTCTAATCTTTAATAACCTTACTAAAAGTCGAATAGTATTTTCTTAATTACCGGCGTTTATATTACTTATCGTTTATCTAAACCGCTAGACTAATATAGTTTAATAGCGTCTTTAGCCTATCTAAGCGGTAAATTTCGTCTTTAACTTCTTTTTTTAGTCTTTTATAAAACGTAGCTATAAAGGCATCGTCTTCTTATTTTAGCTTAGAAGTTATTTATTAAAATTAAGTGTTACGGAACCCCTAGCGTTTCTTATACGCTAAGTAGCTTCGTATAATTTATCTAATTTAAATTTACTAGCCGGAAAGGGAGAAGAAGACTTAGTATAAGCTACTAAACTAAATAAGGTAAGGGTATCTTATTATACGGATTTCTTAAGTTAAAACTAGCTAAAGAAAAAAAAGAAAGAAAGGAAAGAAGTTAAGAGAAAGAGGAGCGAAGACCTTTTTTTATACTTTTTTAAGGGCATTAAAAGGTTCCCCTTTTATATGCTTTTATATATTAAGCTATAACTTATACTTTATATAACTTATAAGGTTACTAAACTATATCTTAAGCTAATAAAAATAGCTTACGCTATCTCTATTACTAGTTATAAGTAATATACGCTCTATTACTTATAACTAGCTTATAAAACTAGATATCCTTATCTTAAAACCTTTTATAAGATTCTATCCTCTTTTAAAAGGAGGCCTCTTACCTTAGCTTTATATAAGGTATTAGTTAATTATATAAAGTATTAGTCGATCTTTATAATACGAATCCCGTTACTAGCTAAAGCTAACTTAAGCTAAATATAAGCGTATTTAGCCTATACCGCTTATAGCTAATACTAGCTATATTTAACTATTAAGCTATATCGTCTTTCCTTATAACTACTAGTATTTACTTTAATAGTTATAACTTATAACTAGCGGTATTTACTTTACTAGTTATTCTTTTATATTTAGCGGTATCTACTTTACTAAATATTAGTACTTCTTAATACTTAGGATTGCTAATAAAATAGGGTTTCCGTTATATATTCCCCTCTTTAAAGTCTTTTTAAACCTAGAAAGATAAATATCCTTTTCTTTTAGGTTATTCTTAACCTTTAAGAAGCTATCTAAATAATTAAAGAAATCCTACTTTAAAGAGAGTAACCTTAAAAGTTCTTTAAAGAAAATCCTAATCTTTTATCTTTATAAATCTTTTTTTAAGAAAATTCTTATTTAGATTTCCTTTTACTTCTACTATTTAAGATAGTAAAGAAATCCTAGCTTAAAGAAGCTAATACTTCCTCTTAAGGGTTTTATCGATTAAAATCCTTAACTTTTCTTAAAGTATTTCTTAAGTGCTTTATAGGTTCCTAAGTATTATTTAAACTAAGATAGTCCTTTTACTTTACTAAATAAAAGTGTTCTTAATTTTCTATTTTCTTAGTAAGTATAGCCTTTACTATATATTCGCTCTCTTTAACTCTTTTTAAGTCTAGCTCTCTTACTACCTTAATATTCTATAAAGTCGGCTTTAATAAAGAGATATAAAAAAATAAGGTATATAAGTAAACTAGTTAGAAGTTTTAACTTATAATTAACCTTTCTTATTTTCTTTATAACTTTAAAAGGTCTTATTTTCTTATAATTTAAAGACTTATTTAGTTTATTAGTCTTAAGATTCCTCGTTAAAAGATATACTTTATTGCTTTAAATAAAGAAGGTTTTAAAGACTATCTCTTATTATAATAATACGATATCTTCTTAGCAATATATTCTAATTCTAATTTTATAAATCCGTATAAGCTTATTAACTACTCGGAGTATAATATAGCTTTTTTAGCTATAACTTCTTTAAGTAACGAAGACCTATAGGCTTTAAGTATAAAGCTATAATTCGCGAATACCGGAGTATTTTTAATAAGCTTAAAATAAGAGGTATTATACGCTAACTATATTATAAGCAATTTAAAAAGCTATTTATCCTACTAATAATTTATATAGCTTTTAAGGTATAGCTTAAGCGTTTGATTTAGTCGTTTTATTATTCCGTTTATAATAAGGTAAAAAGCAGTAGATAATTTATACTTTATACCTAAGGCTTATATTAAACCTTATTAGAAATTCGAAATAAATTTCTAATCCTTATCCGAAATAATTAAACTTAGAAGTCCTCGATTAGCTATAATATATCTTATAAAAGTATAAGATAACTTTTCTACGTTTATAGCTTTATACGTTAAAATAAAAAAGCTATACTTTATAAAACGATTAACTATAACTAAAATAGAATTATATTTTATACTAATTATAAGATTTATAGACTTTAGTAATTTAGTAATAAAGTTTAAAGCTATAAAGTCTTAAGGTCTTAAAGGAACTTTTAAAGGAATTAAGCTACTATAAGGCTTATATCGTATAGCCTTGCTTTTATTATATACGTTATATAACTTAATAACTCCTTAGATTTTCTTATAGAGGTTATAGGTATTATAATAGTTTTTAATTTTATTATAGGTTTTTATAATACCTTAATATCTGTATAATAAGTGCGAATAAAATTCTATTATAACTATTTTCTTAGTCTTTAAGGTAAGGAATAGCGTATTCTTATAAAACGCTATTTTTCCCTCTTACTTAAGATTCTTATATCTTTTCTTATTTTAGTTCTTATAAGAATTCTTAAGTAATTTTAAAGTAGTAAGATCTCCTTATATATTAAATAGTATATATAACGTCTTTAACTTTAAATTACTATTATTATTTAGATATAATAATATCTCTTTATAAGGCTCTTTTTTATTATTAAGGTCCGGTTATTAGCTAATTATATTAGCTTAGTTATTTTTAAAACCTTTTTTTATAAATAATTTTATAATTAAATTCTAAAAGGAATTTAGCCTATCTTATTTACTAAGTATTTAACTACTACGTTATAGTAAAAGAACGAATATTCTTATAATCCGTATAAACCTTAAGGTTATACTTATTCCTTAAAATATAATGCCGAAATTTTTTAAAAGCGTATATAATAGCTAAGAATTCTTTATCGTAAATAGGATAATAAATCTCTATACTTACTAGCTTCTTTAAGTAAAAAGCTATCGGTTTAAGAATATTATTCTTATTGCGCTAACTTAGCTACGCGCTTAATATAAAGTTAAAAGTATCTATTTTTAATTTTAATAGCTTCTTTATATTATAAGTATTTAATATAAGTTCTTTAATAAGTAATCCTTTAATCTTTTTAAAAGCTTCGTTTACTTTTAAGTTCTACTTAAAAGGGTCCGTTTTAGCTTTTTTTAATATTAATAAGATCGGTATAATTATCTTAAAAAAGTCCGATATAAACTTCTTATAATAATTTATATATCCTATAAAGCTTTAGATTTCCTTAATATTTATAGGAATTAGCTAATCTTTAATTATAGAAATCTTTTATAAGTCTATCCTTATATAAAAAGGAGTAATTATATACCTTAAGAATTTTACTTCTTATATATAAAAGCTATATTTCTTTAGTAAGATATATAAGCTAGCTTTTCTTAACGCTTTTAGTACTATATCGACTTCTTTATAGTATTGCTTTAGCGTATTAAAGTAAATAATAATATTATCTAAATAAGCTATATAGAAACGGTCTAAAGAAGGATTTAATATACTATTAATTCTTTTTAAAAAGGTTGCCGGTATATTAGTTAATCTTAAAGGCATAACTAAAAATTTATAAAGTCTATATCCCGTTTTAAAAGCTATTTTAAATTCGTCTCTTCCTTTAATACGTATTTAGCTATAAGCAGATTTAAGGTTAACCTTAGTATATTATTACTTATTAGCTAATCTATCTCTTATCTCGCTTATAAGAGGTAATAAAGTCCGGTCTTTTATTATATCGTTATTTATTTCTTTAAAATCGATATAAAGTTAAGTTGTTTCTTTATCTTTACTATTCTTTAAAGTAAATAATATAAGAGCTTTATATTTTAATTTAGACTTTTTAATATAACCTTTTTATAAGTTTTTATTAATATATTCTTTTAATAACTTTAAATATTTCTTATTTAAGTTATATATCTTATAAAATCTAGGCTTAAAGCCTTCTTTTAACTTAATTTCGTAATCTTAACTACTTTATAGTAGTAGTCTATCTTTAAGTAGCGGCGTAAATATATCGAAATATCTCTTTAGTATCTTTTTAAGTATTTTTAAATAACGATCCTTAAGGTATTTTAAGTTAATAGTACCTTTTAAATATCTTATATACTATATTTGCTTTTTAAGGTACTTTAAATTAATAGTACCTTCTAAATACTACGAGCTTTTCTTATATATCTTATTCTTAATCTTTCTTTTATTCCGTTTCTTCTTAATCTTATCTTTTTACTTAAGGTATTACTACTTAATATCCTTTAAGGTATTTAATAGATTTTCTCTTAATAAATTATAAGTAGCTTTATAATTATCTCTAGGGCTTTTAGGTTCTTTACTAAGGTTTAGCGTTATTTTCGCTTATATTATACTAATCGTAGTTATTTTAATTTTAGTTATACTAGTTATCTTATTATCTTTTATTATAATATCTATTATTGCGATATTTATATCTATTTAAGAAGCTTTATTATTCTTATTATTACTATTCCTTATATAGTTATCGTTAGATATTGCTATATTTAAATTATTCGAGGGTTTTATTCCGGGTTTATTCTTTATTAAACTATAAAATAGGATATTTAAGGTATTATCTTTAAATCTTAAAAGGCCTTTATCTTAATTTCTTATAGGATTATATTTCTATAAAAGGTATAGTCTTAATATAATATTATAGCTAATAGCTAAAACGTTAAAGAAATCTTTAAAGTTATAAATCCTAATCGTATACTTAAGAGGATTAGTCTTTAGCATAATCTTGCCGTTATTATACTTAAAGGGTAATCCTTTTACTAAAAGAAGTATATAAAGCTTATCTTTTCTTTTGCAACGTAATTTTCAACGATTTACTATTATAAGGGAAATATAGCTACTTATCGCACCGCAATCTACTAATACGTTAAGGCGATATCCTCTTAATTTTAATAAAAGGGTAATTTTTATACTTCGAGAATTATTATTTAACGTAAGTAAGTTCTATTTATTAAGAAATAGCCTTATTATTCTTAGGCTTATTAGTTTTTTGCCTCGTTTACCTACTTCTTAGTAAATCTTAATTCTTTCTACGGAACTAGTTTATTTAAGTAACTAAGCTCTTTATAAGCTTTAAAAACTAAATTTCTACTAGCTTTATAGTTCTTAACTACTTTACTAATAATATTAATACCTTTAATATAATTAATCTCTCTTTATCGTTTTTAGTTATTAAGCTCTTCTTACTTAGTTTTTAGCGAATGCTTAAGCATTTTATTCGAGAATTCTTTTACTCGTAATAGCATTTTTAAGTTATTATTCTGATTGTAAAGATTATAATTAGTCTCGAAATACTTACTATATTATTTAAATATATCTTTAAAAGCTAGATTAAGGAATTCCGTATCTTCCTTAAGCCTTTCGGCTAGCTCGTTATTCCTTTCTTTAAGATCGTCTTTATCTTTAATTAAATTAGTAATATATATAAAAAGAGATATATAATCTTCCTTTAGCTTAATTCTCTTATTTATTAAAGCTAGGTTACTATCTTTAAGGTTTTCGATAGTTGTTTTATTATACTACTTAAAGAGTAAAAGTTATTTAATTTTAAGTTAATTATTAATATTTTCTTATAAAAGTTCCTCTTTATTAGCTTTAATATCCTCCTTAAGGTTTTTTATAAAAACCTTAGTATTAATAGTAAGTTCCTTAGTCGTTATAGCGGGTTTATTATAAGTCTTCCTTAATTTTAAAAACTAGCCGCTTTCTTATTTATCTAAAAGGTATATAAGGCAATTATCGTCGTAGTATTTAATTTAAAAGAGCTACTTATATGCCCTATCCTTAATAGTAATTACTATATCGAGATATTCTATAAAAAGAGCGTAAGGCCCGTTACTATCTTCTTTCTTAAAAGAGGGCTTATTATCTATTTCTAATAATTTAAAGTCTTTAAGATTATAGCTTTCTTTTATATTTAAAAGCGTAACGTTTATATTAAAATAAGGAGCGTTTTCGTTATCTTTATTAATAGTTTATAAAGAAGTTCCGTGCTAATAATTATCCTTAGTCTTAAAAGCATTTCTTTACTAGTCGTTTAAGCTTTTAGCTTTTAGCTTAATCTTAAGTTTTTCTTTATAAAGACCCTTTATAAGCAAACTAGTCTTAAACGGACTAAGAGTTAGTATTATAAGCTTTATATTAACTTTTTTAATATCCTTAGTTAAAGGTAGTAGTAAAGTATATCGCGGATTATAAGCTAAGAGCGTATTATTTTTATAAATAAGTATATTCCTTCCCTTAAAAGAATTCCTCTTTTTAATTTCCTCTTTTTAATATAATCTCTTATAATATAGCCTTTCTTTATATAGTTAAAGCATTAAATAGCTTTTTTAGCTAGCTTTAATAAGCTCGCTTTAAGGGTATTTATTAAAGGTTAGAGCAGCAGCGAAATTGTAAGGAAATTAGGAGATTACGTGATATCACGTAATAAGGGAGTCGATATTATATAAGGCAGGATTTTAGCTAGAATTAATTAATAAAGAATTAAGTGCGTAAGTGCTTATAAAATCTCTAGCTATTTAGTAGCGGGAGATTCGCCTTTTATAGATAAATATAAGGGAACGGAGTAACATATCCGGACCGGCCTTTAGGCGGTCTTAAAGCCTAAGGAATGTTGACTTTAAAGCATTTTACCCCGTAGCTAGACGTCCCTTCTTTATGCGGCAATTCGTGTTTAAAGTTAGTTAAGGTTAGTTTAAGTCTAGGCGGATCCTTATTTTATCTAGCTACCTTAACCTTCTTAGTTTTATATATAACGTTATAGATATCGTATAAGGATATAGGGCCCGGGAAAATAACGAGCTAAAGCTAGGCTATTTAATGCGGGTTTTTTTATAATTTATATACCCCCCTTTGCTTAGCTAATTAAGTAAGGATTAAATAGCTAATTTATTAAAGTAGTAAAATCACTCTTTTATAGCCTCCCTTAAAGAGTAGATTTATATACTCTTTACTAATTTATTAAGGTAGTATATATAAGGTAAAGCCCTTAGTTATATAAGAAAACCTCTTTTATACCTAGGATATATAAAAAACCTTTCTTTTTAAGAAAAAACATCGTAAGGTATATACTTTTAAAAAACCCTTATAAAAGGAAAAATCTAAAGTTCTATTATCTAGGCGTAAAATAAGTAGCCTAGTCTTTAGGAAAAAATAAATAGTAATTTTAAAAACCTAGTTCTTTTAATCTTTATTTAGGAAACTATTTTAAAGGGAAAAAACCTAGTAAGAGGAAAAGGTATAAAAAGCAAAAGAATAACCTTTAACTACTTCTTTTATTTATAGGACTTCTTATACTAAGGATAATCCGGTCCTAAACTTATTAATTAAAGCAAAACCTAATTCCTTAGTAAAGATATTAGCTATATTATCTTTTAATTTTATATAGAAGACCTTAATTTCTTTATTTCTTATATTTATTCTCGTATAGTAGTATATAGCGCGTATATGTTTAATACGCTTATAGAATTTAGGATTTTCTGCTAGCTTAATAGCAGCAGTATTATCTATTAAAATAAGGGGAATACTATTTAAGATCTTAATAGATAAATCTCTAGTAATTGCAGTAAAGAGACTATTTAAATATATAGCTTCTTTTATAGCCTCCTTAAGGCCTATATATTCTGCCTCGCACGTAAAGAGAGCAACTAATATTTACTTAAAATAAGCCTAACTTTTAACGTTATTATATATATAAAAATAGTACCTTAAGACTAAGCAGGCGTCTATTAAATTTAAGGCCTAACTAATATTAGTATAACCTTTTATATATAAAAAGTCTAAAGGAATTTTATACGTATATTTAATCTTTAGGCTAGGGTATTTATTTAGATATTTCTAAATTATATTTAAAGCCTTTATATATATATTGTCTAGTTTAGTAGCGAATCTCGTATAA
>JAPEBW010000198.1:0-74725 GCA_027405785.1 Ophiocordyceps robertsii
AGCAAGCGCTTAGAAGCGTGTTAATTAAATTAGCAGCCCGAGGACGTGCTGCTATAAAGGGGGGATAGTTATAAGGTGGCTGGCAGCTAGGCGGGGGGTGCCCCGTAAGACTAGTGGTGCGGTTGCCTTATAAAGCTAGCGTGAGGGGCAGTAATACTATTAGGTGTTACTAGCGGACTTTTATTTATTAGTGCGACGGCAACCCCTCCTATTATATTATAATATAGCGCTTTTAAATACCTTTATTTTATCTAAGTCTTTTAAACTTAAAGCTATATTATCCTTCTTTTCTATAAAGGATATAAAGCTTATAGTAAAATGTAGGGACTTATTATATATATATATATATAGCTGCTAAAACAGCTTTACCTTATAAGTATTTTAGTAGGTTTAAGGTAAAAAGCATAGCCCGGACTTTATTAAGTATAGTTTTATTTATCCTTTTTATTTTGCTATTAAAATAAGGGGTATATATAGGACTTATATTATATATAAGGCAGTTTTTTAAGCAGTATGGTTTTATATTATATATAAATTCTCTTATATTATTTAAGAAAACGTCTTTTATAGTAGTCTTATTTATATTATTTTCTAATTCTTACTTATATTCTAAGAATTTAAGCAGATATTCTGCCTTACTTTTTAAATAGTATACTTTTAGATATCTAGTTATAGCATCTGAAAAAAAGATAAAGTATATATATTTATAATAAGTAAGGGTTTTTATATGGCCTTAAATATAAGTATATATTTATCTAAAAAGAGATATTGCCTTTTCGAAAGAGTCTTTTTCTTTTTATCTATTTGTTTAGCTTTTATATAAGCTTTATATTGCTTTATCCTTATTATATTAGCCTTATTTATATTTTTATTAAAATACCTTTCTCTTAATTATCTATATAGTAATTGAAAACTTATATATCCTAGTTTTATATGCTAAAAAAGTATATTCATAGCCTTCTTTTTATTTATAGACTTTTTATCTTTATTTATAAAGGTATTGTCTATATGTTTATTATTTATAGGTGTATTAGTTATAGATATTATATTGTTTATAGGTATATTGTTTATAGGTATATTGTTTATAAGTATATTATTTATAGGTATATTGTCTATAGATATATTATTTATAGGTATATTGCTTATAGGTATATTGTTTATAGAGCTTTTTATATTATATATTTTATTGTTAATTTAAAAGCGAGTTTTTATAACTATAAGAATATAATATAGGCCGTTATTAATAAAGCCTTATATAAGTATATTTGCCTCTTTATTTAAGAAAGTTATATTATCTTTACTTATTAAAGCAAAGGTGTTATAAAGAGATAATTAGCTTATTATATTAACACTAATTTAAGGTATATAAAGGCAGTTCTTTAATATATAGCGTATATTGCTATTAAGAAATTTAAAATATAAATTCCCTGCGCCTTTAACTATAATAGAAGACGCTTTTCCCTAAGTAATAGCTCTATATATATCTTTATAAGAAGAGAGGAGTGATTTATTATATACTATATGCTTAAAAGCCCCTATATTAAAGATAAAGTTATATATATTCCCTTTTTTTATTTTTATAATATTTTTATCTACCTTAGAAATAACCTAAAAAAGAGAGGAAAAAAGAGGCTTTAAAGGTCTTATAATATTTCTTATATAAGCTTTCTTTTTCTCTATTAAAGAGGTATATAAAAAAGGTGTATATAAAAGGGGTATAGTAAATATAAAGGGGATAGAGGGTATAAAGGGTATAAAGAGTATAGAGAGTATAAAGGGTATAGAAGAAATAAAGGGTATAAAGGGTATAGAGGGTATAAAGGGTATAGAGAGTATAGAGGGTATAGAGGGTCTAGAGGGTATATTTACCTAAGGTAAGGAGTCGGAAATATAAAGTATTTTTTTAAAGAGAGAGGACTTTTTAAAGGTAGAAACTCGTCTCTCTTTTCGGCCTTTAACTACTAATTTTTTAATAACTAAAACTCTTACTTAAGAAGACTCTCTTAAGGAGGGTATAGGCATAAAACGCCTATTATTCCTATTTAAATAGTCCTAAGAAGGTCTAATCGGAAGGGGCCTTTAATAAAAAGAGGAGGAAGAAGAAGCTTTTAGTTTAAAACCTACTGCCTTTACCTTATCTTTATTTTCCTCGAGCTAAAAACAGTCTTTTATAGCATAGCCCTTTTTCTTATAATTCTTATAGAAGACGGGTTTTTTAGTATATAAAAAAAACAGCTAATTAAAAGAGATACCTTTTAAAGCTTTAATCCTTTTAAACCTATCGATTAAAGAGGAAGAAAGTGATTTTAGAGTTTAGGCTTAAGCGTTATCTTAAAGAGCTTAAGAAATATTAGTTATAAAGCTAAAATAGGAGCTATTTAAGCATTTTAAAATCTAGGTAATAATTAATACCTTAAGGATTTTAATTTCTTATGTATTTAGCTTATTAAAAAGCTCTTTTATTTTACTAAGATATGCCTCGATCGAAGTATAGGTTTTAAGGGTTATATTAAATAATTCTTTTATAAGAAGAAAATTTAAGGTAAAATTCACTAAGTTATAAAGGGTTTTTAAAGCTTCTTAAGCTAACTATATAGTCGTATAGTGTTTTATTAAAGAGAGAGGGCTATCTTTAACTATAAGGCGTATAAGGGTAAGAATTTCCGCGGATTTAGTATATAGATCTTAAGAGATAGCTCCGGCGGCTTTCTCCTATATAAAAACGGATTTTATTCGGAGTAATAAAGAGGAATAATTCGAAAAACCTTTTAGCTTACTATATTAGTAGTCGTTCTTAGTAGCTATTTTTTATAGATTATTTCAAGAGGTATTTTAATATAAAAGTCGATTAAAAAAGGAGGAGTAAGAAATATTAATTTAAGGGATATCGGTTAAAGGATATAATAAAAAAATCCAAGAAATATAGAGAAAATTGTGTTTAAAAGTGCGTTCCTCATTATATAGAGAAAAACTTTTTATAAGGTTTTTTTTACTCGATATAGTCCTGAAAATATGGTTGTAAAAATATAAGGTGTAAGAAGGAGGAGGAGGGGGGAAAACCAAGGAACCGAGTCCGATAAGATATCGGGAGAATTCCGGAGAAAATACTCTTAGTAATCGCAACTACGTAAAAAGTAGGAAAGAGTTTTGCTAGAATTTTCCAATTACGTAATAGTCGGAAAAACGTCGGTAGGAGTCAGGGGTAAGTCCGGCTTAAAAGGAAGCCAGGCTTATAACTAATTAAGGAGCAAATAGGTATAGAAGAGAGCAGGCTTATAGCTATAAGTAAAGAGATTATAGAGATATAAAGAGTATGCGAAAATGTAAAGAAATAGGAAAGATATATATATATAAGGTTAATAATCTATTTATAGTAAAGGGGGGACTAAGGCCTCCTTATATAGACAATTCTTAAGCTATAAGTAACTTAAGTAATTTAGAAAAAAGCCTTATATTTAGCGTAGTTATATATAGTAGGCTAATAGCTATTATTAGGTTAATATTATATTTATAAGCCTAGGGATTAATTCCGCAAGCAATACGAGGTAGCGCGGCGACTTAGCACGGATTATATATATAGTTTCTATATATACCTCTTCCTAATCTGCTTATATCTTGCTTATATATGCGTGGAATAATATAAAGAAATACATATAGTATGTAGAATTATATAGCGGATTTAATGTTTATTTTAGCGTGTTTATGTCGCGTGTTATTTATACTGTAATTTCGCCTATAAGCTGTGGGAGAGTATATTTTACTCCCTTATAGCTATTAAACGTTAATTATACGCTAGTATCGCTAGCTAACCTTATTAATAACTAATGCTTTAAGAAGAAAGGTATTAAGCTAGATAATATTAAGGAACGACTATTTTATATACCCTTTAAGACTAAGGTTTATAATATTGCTTAAAAGATACGTATTATAACGATCCCGGATATAAGACTAAGGAGTATATATACGACCCTTAGCTTTATAGCCTTGCTATATACTTAGCGATATATAGATTACGGGACGATATACCGCTATCTTAGCTACGCGGGCTTAAAGAGGGTCCTTAAAGCATATAATAAGGCTAGTCTTAAAATTAATAAAAAAAAGGCTAAGAGATTTTATTATAAGGCTTACTACTTAAAGAAAGCGGACGTGATAATTAATCGTAACTTAAGCATAGTAGCTTAAGCGTTCTTTATATATATATATATTAAGACTTCTTATAATATAAGCCTATAAGGTATAAAGGTATTAACTATTGCCTTTATAGTATTAATGTCTTTACTAGATTTTATTAAGCACTAATTTTAACTATATAGGATTAGGCCTTTAATATAACAAAGGCTTAGAAGTTATAAGTTAAGAATAGCGCTACTAGCACCTTTATTTAAGTGCTAGCCTTTAATAATATAATAAAATTCTACGTTAAGAAGATAAAGGCTTAGTTAAGGGAGGACTACTTTATACTACGCTATAACGCACCTTACGTATCTTAGTAAAACGGTAAGGTAAAGAGAGCTAGCCGCACGCTTATAAAGTCCGCGAGGGTAATATATATTAAAATAAGGCTACCGAAATTCCTTTAGCCTTAGTATATAAAGATAGCTATATATATAGCGAACCTCTTACCTATATATAGCATAGCTTTAAAGGAGGCGCCGCTAAAAGCCTTACTTAAGGAGATTAAGGTTCCTTATATATACTTTATTAAGTATATCCGGATTTAAGGTTATATCGTATATATAACTAAGCCGTAAAAGATATTAGCTAAGACGGCTAAAATAAACCTTAAGGCGTAAAAAAAAGACTTATAAGTCTTAAGGGGCTTTATAGTTATATATATAAAGTATAGCTCCTTAATTAAAAGAGAATTATAATTATAAAAAACGTATAGTTTTATAAGGCTATTAAGAAAACCTTACCTTTTAAGGAAGAAGACTATAATATTATAGTCTTAAATAAAGATAAGTAGGACGCTAACCTTATAAAGGATATAATACTTTATCGATTAAGCTAATAAGAACCTTATAATTATTAAGATAATCCTAACTATAACGAGAACGATAAGTTTAAGGGGGGTAGGCTAAGTAGCCCTTAAGATAAGGGTTATAAGCTAAGATAGTAGTAGGCTTTAAAGCTACTACTGCCTTTTAAGTAGTAATAGGCTTTATAGCTAGTACTACCGACTCCTTATTAAACCCCTTCCTTACTAGTAATAACGATAAAGCTAGGTAATAATAATATAAATATCTTAATACTAAATACTTTAGTTTAAGGACTAAAAGTATACTTAAAAGCAGGGGTTTAAAGCAGTTTTAAGGACGGCCCTTATAAGTGCGAGTTACTTAAGGACTTTCTTAAAGACTTTATAGCTAAGAATACGCTTAATTCTCTATATACTAAACGCTAATAGTAAGAGACTTATAGATTCCCCGCTTAAAGCACTATAGGCTAATAAGGTATACTAACTTAATAATCGGCTAACTTACTAATAGGTTAGTTAAGTAGTAGCTGTTAAGGGAGGGCCTTAAAAGACTATATTAAAGGCATTAATAAAAGAGCTTATTATTATAAACTAACGCTAAGACCTATTTAAGCTAAGCGTATTAATAGCCCTTAAAGTAATTTACTAAGAGAGGGACTAAGTTAATAACTTAAGTAACTAGCTAGTCCTTTTTATATTTAGTATAATAATCGCCGCTATAAAAGGATTACTAATAACCTAAAAATAAGCCTTTAAAAAGGATAACTATAAAACCCGCTAGTTACCCGCAATAAAGTAGGAAATTAGTAAATTAAAGTAAAAGAATACTTAAACCTTATTTATAAACTACTAAGGGCTTAAGTCTTTAATAAGAAATAGGTTTATCTTAAGAAGTTAGTTTAAGGTAAAGAACTTTTTATAAAAGCTTATTAAGTCGTTTAAAGGGACTAAGATTTAAAAGATAGGCTTATAAAGGAGCTTTATATAGCGGTAGCGTATTAAGCCTTATTAAAGCTATTTATAACAATTATTATAGTTAAGAACTTAAAATAGGAATAGTTTAATATTATTTACGTATATAAATATATAGAAGTATAAGAAAAGGCGTTTATTATATAGCCTTATAGGCTTAAGAATAGTATAAGCCGGGTCTATAAGCTTAATAAAGCGCTATATAGTTATAAAAGCTCGCTTAAGTAGTAGTACGATTAAGTAAGCATAAACTTACGAAAATATAGCTTTAAGCGCCTTAAGATAAATAAGTATATCCTTCGCTATAAGGTAAGTAATATACTTATAATCGTCTATATAGATAATTTTATTATAGCGGCACTTACTAAGGAAGCTATTAAGGCCGCGGCCGATATTTTAATTAAGCTATATAAGACTAAGCAGCTTAGCGAGCCTTAAGAATTCCTAGGTATTTAATTTAAATAGGATAAGATAGTAAGAACAATTTTTATATACTAAACGAGGTTCGCTAAGAAGATCCTTAAGAAATTCGGTTAAGAGGTTACTAAAGCTATAAAGGCGCCGTAGCTAGCGAGACTTAAAGTTCCTTATAACTAAAAGAGTTAAAAACCTATAATAAACACTACGGACTAGCTTCGCTAAACCGGTAGCCTTAATTACTTATTAATAGGCACTTAGCCGGATATTATATATATAGCGAATAAGCTTTTTAAGGCTAGTAATAACTTAATATATAACTATATAGCGATTATAAAGACGCTATAGTATTATATTAAGGGCACCTTAAATTATAAGGTCGTAATAAGGGGGAAATACTTAATCGAGGACCTTAAGCTCTGCGTATATATAAATACCTCCTTTATTAATAACTAAAGTACTTATTTCTTTACGGCTAGCTACGTAATATTTCTTAGTAATAGGCTTATCTTTTAAAAGAATAAGTAGCAAACAATTATAGCGACCTTATTAATAAAGGCGGAGTTTATAAACCTTATGCCTATAAGCATAGCTACGATATAGCAATATTAGCTATTAATAGAGCTAGGCTAGCTATAGCTAAGTCTATCTATAATCTTTATAGATAGCTAAAATGCGAGGCTTGCGGTGCTAAATAAGAATAACTTAACGAGGACTAAGTATATTAATATCCGCTATAAATAGATTATTTACTATATTAATAAAGGCTTCTTTTAACTAGTATTTTTAAGTGCGGACTAATAAGATAATCGCGGATAGTTTTATAAAGGGCCTCTTAAGTAAAAAACACGACTAATTCGTCCGGTAGCTAAAAATAAGGAAGGCGGCTAAATAAAGCTTTAAAAGGCTCTATATATAAACAAGTATATAGATAAGGCATTATGTAGGCGGAATAGCTAGTTATAATTAATTAGATTAAAAAACACTAAGGTAAGAGTAATATATAAAAGAGAGGCTATATTATAAGGCTTTATATATATATATATACGCCTTATATATAGCTAAGAGGAGGTATTATAAATATAAGGAGTATATACGCTAAGGCCTTATACCTATTTTATTATAAGAGCCTTAAGCGTAGCCTTAGCCCTTATTTATAAAGGTTAGCTATATATATATAAAGGCACCCCTTATATATATATTCCTTCTTAACTAGTTAGATACTATTATTATATTTTAAAGCTCCCTTTTTCTATACTAACTACTTACTTATAGTGCCCGCGCATAGTAAGTACCTATACTTTTTAAATGCCCGCTCCTATATATATACATAGCCTATACACGCAGCCTACACGCAGCTTATAAGCAGCGCTCTTAGTTATAGCTTAATTCTCTTAAAAAAACGCATTATTAAAGCTCTCGCAAGATTCGCATATAACGCGTGCCTGTTAATTAATCCGAGCCCTCTAGCCCCTACGCCTATAGCTGCGTAGGCGGGCGCGGCTACTTAATAGCCTCCTACGAAGCCGCCCTTAACGAAGCCGCCCTTAACGAAGCCGCCCTTAATAGTACGAGCCGCCTCGACAAAGTTATGTGTAGGCGTGGGTATTTAGAAGGTACGGGTACTTACTAAGCGCGGGCACTATAAGTAAGTAAGGCGGGCTAGCGATCGTACGTATTTTAAAAATAAGGCGTGTATACGAATATACGTATATAAATAGCAATACTTATAATTATACTCCGTAATATATAAAGAGTAAGAGTTTTACTATTTACACTTATATATATCTTTATTTATAGAAGAGGATTTTAAAAGTCTTAACTATATAATTTCTACGCTAGTTTTAATTAAGATCGGGCATTCCTAAATAGGTACGTAGCGGCCTAATTAAGACTAGTATACACAGCCACATAGTTAAGACTTTTAAAATGCTTCTTTATATAGAGGTATATATAAAAGAGCATTTTAAAAGTCTTAACTATATAGCTATGTATACTAGTCTACCTTTATATAAAGGAGTATTTTAAAAGTCTTAACTATATAGCTATGCACGCTAGTCTTAATCAGGCCGCTACTTAGCTATTTAAGAATAACCGATCCTAAATAAGACTAGTATAGGAATTATATAGTTAAGACTTTTAAAATGCTGCTTTATATACTTATGCTTTGTTTTAAAAATATACTAACGCTAGCCCGCCCTGCTTATTTATACTACACTAGCTTAGTAAGTATCCGTACCTTTTAAATGCCCGCACCCGCCCGCGCTTATATATAGCTTATATAAGTATGCTATAAGGAGATAGTCTCGCGATACTATTAATTAAGTAGTAAAGATAGTAGATAGTATAATAAGTTATAATATTACTTAGCTACTTACTTTATTATAAGACTAAAGCTTATAAAAAAAAAGAGTCTCTTAGTTTTAATTATAAAGGCCTATTAACTACTTATTAAGTTAAGACTAAAAGTAAGGCTTTTTACTTAGTGTATTCCTTATACTTAGTTAGCTTATACTATTAATACTATTTTTATAATTATCTCCTTTTTATAATAAACACTTTTAACTTTTTAGTTAAAAGTATATTAAGTATAGTATTTATAAAGAATTTAATAATATAAATTATAATTATATACTTAGTTAATATTATTATATAAGGATATTTTATTAAAATATAGTATTATATATACTTAATATGTATATATAATAAAATATAGTATTAAATGTATAAAGTTATATATAAAGTTATAACAATATTAATTCCTTTTAAGTAATTATAAGTATTATACTTATATATTAATAGTAGTATACTAATTAAAAAATTATTATATATATCTTAAATTTTTTGTTTTTTTAACCTTTTTATAATTATTTTGCTATTAAGTTTTTTATACTTTTTCGATTTTTATTTAATATATATTTTATACCTCTTTATTATTATTAATATACTTTATACGTTAAAGCTACGCTTTACTAATAAGCGCGCCGACGTTTTATATTAAATATAGTATTAACTTTTAAGGGGTTTGCTTTTAAAGTATATACCCGCGATTAAAGTTCTTCTTAAGTCTTTAACTTTTCTTTAGCTAAAAAAGCTAGTATTAATACTAAAAGAAGTTAAGATAAAAAGACGCTTAGCTTATAGCTACTTTATAATAAAAAAGTACCTTTTAAAAAAGTACTTATACTTAACTTTTATTACGGGCTGTGCCGTGGGAAGAGCTGTGGTTACACTATAGCGAATGACTTAGAGTCGGGCTAACGTGTAGCCGAAGTCGCACAGAGCTCCACCCGAACTCGGCCCGACTTCGACCCGAACTCGACCTAAGTACGGGCTGCCTAAGCGACCCCTATATAGTACGGAGCCACGTAGCCTAGATAGAGATTTCCCCCTTCCCTCTCTAGCTTTAGATAAACAATTATTCGGCTACGTGCCACTAAACTAAGTGCACGCAGGCCCTTAACAACTTTATACTTATCCTTAAGGATATAGTAATTAATATACTTATTAGTAATTAATTTATATAAAGTAAGTCTTTTACATTTAATATTAATAATACTAATAACAATATTACTCCTTAAGAATAATAGTAATAAGACTAATAAAGCTTTAAGATATTAATAATACTTAGCTATAATACTTTACTTATTATTCCTCGTTTTAAAAGAAAGTAGCTTAATATAATAAGTAATAATAATAGTAATAGTAATAATAATACTTAAATTAATATAATAATAATAAGGCTAATATCTTTATTATTTTATAGGTAAAATATATATAGTTTAAAGCTAAAGCTTATATTATTTAAATTAGTAGTATAATACTTACTAAACTTTAGTATATATATTGTTTCTATACTATTATTATAGCTTATAAGGTATTAAAGCTAAAGCCTATTAAATTTATAAAAATTAAGTATATTTGTTTTAGTATTACTTTTATAAGATATAAGTAATACTATTAGTATATAGGTACTTATAATAAAGTTCATTATTTATTAATTATAATTATTAAATAAATTTATTATTACTATTTATTAGCTAATTATTATATTAGTAGCTATGCTTATAGCTAATAACTATATTAATATAGTCGTTATACTTAAATTATATTTCAGAGCTTAATATATTAAATATTAATAATACTAACTTTAAGGATAACGATAATAATTATAACGCTTTTATATTTAGTAAGTAAACTTACCGCTATCTTATTATAACGGCTTAGTATTATTATAAAGCCTTTAATATTACTAGGATAACTTATAAAAAAGAGAATAGTATAATAAGTATTAAAAAAGTATAATAATAATTAAATTATAATTAATATACTAGCGTTTAGCTAACAATATCTTAATCTTAATATAGTAATTATTATATACTTATTAATAAGTAGCGCGAGCTACTTACTTAGTTAACTTTAGCGCCGCCTTTTAGTATTAATATAGCTAGTTTAAAGTACTATACTTAAAAAGTATAGTTAGAACTCTAGCTACTTATAAGTAATATAAGCTATATATCTTAGCAATATACCTTACTTATTATAAAAGCGGAGGTAAGTATTATATTATTTAAAATATAGCTAATAAAAAAGCAAGGTATATTATTATATTTATTCCTTTATATAGTAATAAATACGTTATACCTACTACTACTACTACTAGTAGTAGTAGTAGAAGCAATACGAGCCTCTTTAAAGCTTCTTTTATCTTTTGCCTCCTTAAGGCTTCCCTTGATTTTTTAGCTATATATAAACTAAAGGCTATTTTACCTTTTTATATATAGACCTTTTATAAACCTCCTCTTTAATAAGGACTATTTATTATTTATTATTATTTATTAAACTATTTATTATTGCCCTGCTTATTTTAAATCACTTCTTATTATATATAGGCTATTAAATAGCTACTAAAATAATAAAATAAGAGCTTTACTACTTAGTTACCTATTCCTACCTTTTATCTATAAGCTAATTCTCTTTATATAAATTGCTTTCTTACTAAATACTTAAAATAAGCCTTCTTCACGTTTAAAAGTTATAAGCCCGGATCTCTTTTACTTCGTATAGGAGAAATTAGTTATTATAGCACTTTTATTTTATTACGCCCTTTAAAAGTAAAAAACGCTCTCCTTACGGAAAATTACTTATAAAAGCACCTTTATTTACGCCGCCTTATTTTCCCCCTTTACTAAAATAATAAAATTTATAAACTCTTTAAAGGGAACTACTCTTAACGGCTCTTTTAACTAAAAACGTTGGATTTTAACAATATAGAAATACGCTACTTCCTATAGAATTTAAGACTAAATAGATCTTTTAATTAGCTTAAAAAGGCCCTTTTTACGGCTTCCCTAGGAACCCTTAGTCTTATAAGTAAATTATTAAGTAAAGGAAATTACTAACCTTTTTATTAATAATTAAAAAACCTATAAGTTCCTTTACTTAAAGTATTAAACTAATTTATAAAGCTATAAAGACTAATAAAAGGCGTTTTTTACTTTATAGCAATATATTATAAAAAACATTGGAAATTACTATTTTATAATCGTAGATATTTACGACGTTCGTACTAAGCTTTTCTTACTATAAAGACGGGTATAGCCCTTTTTATAAAATAAGGAAAAAGAAGTCTTTATAGAATTTTAAAGGATTTTATTTTTACTGGATTAAACAAACTTAGCTACTTAGATTGCAAATTAGCAAAAGGCTCTTATAAATACAAAACGAATATAGTTTCCGGAGGTATAAGGCTTACGATTTACGTAGAGCTTTTTAAAGGCTTTTCTTAACCTTAATAGCTCCTTTACTAATTATAAAATTAACTAAATAAACGACGAAGTAAGATAAGATAAAAACGGGTAGTAGGAGACCTTTTTAAATAGCATTGAAATTCAAAGGATTTTCGAAAGGCAATAAGCTATAAGATTAACAAAAAAATAAAAATCTGCCTCCTTTACTACTTTCTTAGGCCACTCTTTAAAAGACCCTTTTTCTTTTTCTTTAGCCCCTTTATTACTTTATTGCCTTTATAAGAGACAGTATTATTATATAGACTGTTTTTATTATAACGAAAAATATAACTTAATAGCTAAAAACCGAATAAAGATATCTAAAAAACGATCGAACAATTTCTTACTATCCCTCGAAATAAAGCCTCGATTAAAAACGCTTTTTATAAGGCCGAGAAATATAAATCCGCTTCTGCAAATCTTTAATCGGATTTTAAATCCTTAGAAAACCCGAATTTAGTAGATTTATTAATACAGGCCGTAGCCGTAGCTAAAACGGCCCCTCTTACTATATTATAGGTACCTATATAGACGTACTTATTAAAAAACTTATTTATCCTTAATTGCGGATTTAATAAGTATATTTATAACGCTTAAGACCGCTTTTTAAATTATATACTAACGTAAGCCCTAGCCTTAGCAAGCTCCGGAAAGTCTTAAATCCTCGGATATAGCACTGTGTATATGCGAATTTTAACCGGATTATTTTAGTTAAATAACGTTGCCTTTATACTAACTTTTTATATAAGCGTTGCCTTTTTACTAAAGTTATAATAAGCAAAAATCTACTAAAATCCTTAAATAGACAGTGTTTTTACTACTACTTATAAAGTCTATAAAACGTAGCTATTATATAATTAATACGTTATTAAATATAGTGAAATTTAAACAGCTTTTATTTTTACCTTAATTTCTTTCTTATCTTCTTTTTCATCTTCCTTAATAAAAGAAAAAAAAGAACTTATTATACCTACGTCTTCTTCTTCCCTTTAGCTTTAATATAAAAGACTAAGGCACCTTAATAAGTAGGCATTATAAAAGACCCTCTTTAATAAGGGTGTATCTATTTTTACGTCTTTTACTATCCTTAACTATAAGCCTTATAAGCTCGGGAAAGCAAAGAAAATTATATTACGAGTATACCTAACTACGAAGGCTACGAGGCCTTTTTATTGGATTTTTTTACGATATCCCTTCGCTACTAAATTCTTTTAATAAAAAGAAGGTCGCTTTCTTTATTAAGAACGATTTTACTAACCTAATTTTCTTTTACACCCTTCCGAATTTAATATTAAAGGAGCTTCTTAATAGCCTTACTAGCCTTTAAAGCTTTATACGGAGGTAATTTAACCTTACTATTTATAAAATTTATAAGGATAACGATAAAGCCTTATAAAAAGAATACTAAGAATTTATTACGGAATAAAAGATTATCGATAAACCTTTTGCCCTTTGTATACTAGCTTAAAATAGCTTTATAAAGCGTGTTAAGGGGGTAATTTCCTCGAAGGCCTATATAATACGAATTTTCTTAAATTTACCTATTACCTTTTAGCTAAAATCTAAAAAACGGCTACTTTCTATTATAATAAGACGTCTTAAAGGACTCCTTAAGGTCCTTAGACTTCCCTTACTAAGAAACTACAAACCTAGCTTATAAAAAATAGTAAAGGAATTCCCCCCTTTTTCCCCCGATCTTACTACTATTTATATATATAGCTATAAAGCTTACCTTTTAATAACAAAAGCTCTTTAAAACACCGCAAAAATAGACCTTAAGCTTAAGAAATACGTAAAAGTCGGCTTCTTAGTTAGCTACGATTTTATTAATATCTATCGAATTTTTATCCTTTCTTAATAAGAGGTTTAAAGAGTATAAGGCGTTACTTTTAACGAGTAGTCTTTTTTTATAAAGACGGTACCTATATAGGACCCCGTATTAATTAAAAAATACGTATTTTAACTATATATTATAGATTATATTAATGCTATATATAATCATTTTTAAAGTACTAAAATTTAATCGTAAGACGTAATAAAAACGATAAAGTTAAATTCTCTTATTAATACGCAGCTTCCGACTTTAAATTTCTTACTAGAACTTAATGCTATAAATATACAAAATATACTATTAAAGAGCCTTAAAGGGGCGCTTTTCGATAATTATTTCCTCGACGAAAACATATTATATAATATCTTTTAAATCGAGCTTTTAAGCCGCCCGCCTTAAAGTATTAATTTTAATAGCATAACTAATATTCTTATAGCAGAAGAAATACTAAAAGACTAAGAGAATATATAAGATTTATAGGAGCTTTTTTAAGCCTTTTTAAGCTTCTCGATTTATAAGAAACTACACTACTTTTACTGCGTTTTTACCGCCCCTTTCCCCGTAGCTTTTATAATCTATATTTAATAGTTTTTTCTACGGATTTTAAAAAAGGAAGATATATAGTAGAGATTTACCGCCCCTTCCTCGATTTTAGTCGGACTTAGTAATATACTAATTTAGTAAAGGATTTAAAGAAGCTAGAAAAGCAAAGTAAAAATCCTTATTTAAAAAAAAGACCTTTTTTTAATTATATACCTTGAAATTTAGCAACTACTTAACCCTTACTTTTAGCTTAGATTTTTATTTATAAATTTAATAAGCACGGATATTTACGAGAATTTAAAGCCCGCCTTTATATACGTAGAGTCTTATAGCCTTATAATAATAAAGAAACTTATATAGCTACTTTAGTAGTAAGGAATTTCTATATTTTTATAGCTATAATAGTACAATTTAACCTCGAAACCTAATCTCTTAATATAATTAATATATTTATTAATATAGACTTTAAGAAAGAGATTTATGTTTATTTCCTTAATAGATTTAAAATACCCGGATATATATTACGGTTAGTAAAAGCCTTTTATAGACTTTAATAGTTACCTCTTTTTTAGTAAAAAGAGCCTTTTTTAACCTTTATTTTCTTGTAGCTTTAATAATACCTTTAGAAGGCCTAGATCTTTATAGTAAATTTTATACTTACTTTTTTTTACGTTAACGATATTATTATTATATTTTTAAAGAAAGATAAAAAAGAAGCTAAAGACTTAATATCTTGTTTTAAAAAGACGTATTCCCCTACTAATAATAGCACCTTTACCTTCTTCTTTAGACTATATATTATTTAAAACCGGTAGCTTTAAAAGCTAAATATAAGCTAATCTACTTATATCGATAAAATACGTAATATATATAACCTCAACCCTTTTATTTCGAAAAGGTCCCCTTTTCCTATTCTTAAGACTTTAAAGAAAAATATAGCTACTATATTAAATAAGGGAATTTACTACTACTAATCTCTTATAAGATCTATTAATTGTTTTGCAATTTCTATAAGACCGGATATCTTTAAAGTCTTAAAAACCCTCGCTAAATTTATATAAAATCCCTCCTAGCAATATATATAGCTAGCAAAGTCCTTTATTTCCTACCTTTATTTCTTACGCTATTTTAATATTAAGTCTTTTAATACTAAAGACTTAAAGCTACTTACTTATACGGATATAGCTTTCGCAGACAACCTTAACACTAGAAAATTTAGTTAAGGGTACGTTATAAGCCTTTTTAACGGACTTATTGCTTAATTTGCTTAAAAGCAATATAGTTATTACCTCTTTTACGGAAGCAGAGCTATTAGCTCTCTTAAATATAGTAAAAGAACTTATCTTAATTTTACGCTTCTTTTTTAGTATCTCCTTTAAACTAGATATTCGAATCCCTATAAAATTCTATAATAATAAACAGACTATACGCCTCGTTACCTCGGAAATCCTAAAGATTAAAATAGCCTTAAAGTATATTTAAATCTATAACTCTTAGGCTAAGTAGGAATTCCTTCGAAACATATTTTCTATTGATTTTATCCCCTTGAATTTATAAGTCGTAGATGGTCTTATAAAATTACTACTAAAATAACGCTTCCTTAAATTTTTAAAGCAGCTTTATCTTACTAATATTACGGATCTTTACCCCTCGGGTTTTATAGACTTTAACTTAAAATAGCTATTTAAGCTATATAAGTCTTTCTCTTTAAATAAGGCTTAAATTAAGAGGGTATATTATATTTATTCCTTAATATAGTAGTAAATACGCTATAACTAAGAGTAGTAGCAGCAGTAGTAGTAGTAGTATTAGCCTCCGTAAGGCTTCCTTTAATTCTAGCCTCCTTAAGGCTTCCCTTAATCTTTTAGCTATATATAAACTAAAAGCTATTTTACCCTTTTATATATAAACCTTTTATAAACCTCCTCTTTAACAAGGACTATTTATTATTTATTGTTATTTATTAAACTATTTATTGTTGCCTTACTTATTCTAAATCACTCTTTATTATATATAGGTGATTAAATAGCTATTAAAGTAATAAAATAAGAGCTTTACTACTTAGTTATCTATTCCTGCCGGTTATTTATAAGCTAGTTCTCTTAATAGCTTAGCTTATAGTTTTTTTCTTTTATTGTTATTATTTTAAAAAGGATTTAGCTTAGCTTTATATTTTCTTTTAATTATTTACTTTTACTTATTTTTCTTTCTTATTTTATATTTTACTAATTTATAAATTAATACTTTAACGAAGAATATAGTTAATTAATAGCAAATTAATACTAAATTAATAAAAATTTTTAACTTAATAAGTAAGTTATCTTTATACTTTTAATATTTTAATCTTTTATAAAAAGATCGTTTTATAATACTATTAATTAAGGAGTAAAAATAGTAAATACTATAATAAGTTATAATATTACTTAGCTGCTTACTTTATTATAAGACTTAAGCTTAGAAAAGAAAAGTCTTTTAGCTTAAATCGCGGGGGCTTATTAACTACCTATTAAGTTAAGACTAAAAGCAAGGCTTTTTACTTAGCATATTCCTTATACTTAATTAGCTTATATTATTAATATTGTTTTTATAATTATTCCTCCTTTATAATAAACGCTTTTAGCTAGTTAGTTAAAAGTATAGTAAGTATACTATTTATAAAGAATTTGTTTATATAAAGTAATAGTTATATTCTTAATTAATATTATTATATAAATACGCATAATTAAAATATAATAGTATATATACTTAGTAGTTATATATAATTAAATATAATATTAAATATATAAAGTTATATATAAGGTTATAATAATATTAATTACTTTTTAGCAATTAAAAATATTATACTTATATATTAATAGCAATATACTAATTAAAAGTTTATTATACTTATCCTTATACGTTTCATTTTCCTTTTTTTTTAACTTTTTTATAATTATTTTACTATTAAGTTTTTATACCTTTTTGCTTTTTATTTAATATATATTTTATACCTCTTTATTATTACTAATATACCTTATACTTTAAAGCCGCACTTAACTAATAAGCGTGCTAATTTCCTACGTTAAATATAGTATTAACTCTTTAAGAGTTTGCCTTTAAAGTATTATAATCGCGATTAAGGTTCTCCTTAAGTTTTTAACTTTCTTTTAGCTAAAAAGGCCGGTATTAATACTAAGCGAAGTTAAGCTAAGGAGACGCTTAGCTTATAGCTACTTTATAACGAAGGAGTACTTTTTAAATAAGTGCTTATATCTAACTTTATACTTATTCTTAAAGATATAGGAATTAATATACTTACTAATAATTAGTAAGTATAAAGTAAGTCTTTTTCTTTTAGTATTAATAGTACTAATAATAATATTACTTTTTAAAAGTAGTAATAATAAGACCGATTAAGCTTTAAGATATAAATAATAGTACTTTACTTATTATACTTCTTTTTAAAGGAGAGTAGCTTAATATAATAAGCGATAATAATAATAATAGCAATAATAATACTTAAATTAATATAAGTAATAGTAAAGATAATATCTTTATTGTTTTATAAGGGAAATATATATAGTTTAAAGCTAAAGCCCGCGCTATTTATATTAATAGTATAATACTTACTTAACGTTAATATATCTATTATTTTTATACTATTATTTTAGCTTATAAAGTATTTAGGCTAAAGCTTATTTAAGTTATAAAGATAAAGTATCTTTCTTCCGGTATTACTTTTATAAGGTATAAATAGTACTATTAGTATATAGCTACTTATAATTAAGTATCATATTAATTAACTATAATTATTAATTGAATTTATTATTAATATTTATTAACTAATTGTTATATAGGCGGCTATACTTATAGCTAGCAACTATATTAATTTAGTCGCTATACTTAATTATATTTAAGAGCTTAATATACTTAATATTAATAATACTAACTTTAAGGACGATAATAGTAGTAATAATACCTTTATATTTAGCGAGGAGGCTTACCGCTATTTTGCTATAATAGCTTAATATCTTTATAAGGCGTTTAATATTACTAAGATAACCTATTAAAAAGAGAACGGTATTATAAGGACTAAGAAGGATATAATAGTAATAAGTATATAATTAATATATTAGTATTTAGCTAATAGTCTTTTAGTTTTAGTATAGCGATTATTATATGCTTATTAATAAGCGGCGCGAGCTACTTACTTAGTTAACCCTAACGCTGCTTTTTAGTACTAATATAGCTAATTTAAAGTACTATACTTAAAAAGCACGGTTAAAACTCTAGCTACTTATAAGTAATATAAGCTATACGTCTTAGCGATATACCTTACTTATTATAAAGGCAGAGAGGTAAGTGCTATACTAATTAAAACGCAGCTAATAAAAAGTAAAGTATATTAACGTTTCCTTACTTAATTAATATAAATAAGGGGACTTTTTAGTAAGTTCTTATAACGCTAGCGAAGTATTAATATAAGTAAAAGATAGTTTAAGTTTATTTTTTTTTTATTTTTTTTCTTTCTCCTTTATTAATAACATAAAGTAGTAATAGCTTAGCTTAAATTTTTTTTATTGTTATTTTAAAAAGGATTGAGCTTACCTTTATATTCTCTTTTAAATATTTACTCTTACTTACTTTTCTTCCTTATTTTATCTTTTATTAATTTATAAATAGTTGCTTTAACTAAGGATATAGTTATTTAATAGCAAATTTATACTAAGTTAGTAAAAAATCATAACTTATTAGGTTAATTATCCTTATACCTTTAGCGTCTTAGCTTTTACTTAGTTTTACCTTTTTTTTTAGCAAAATCAATGAAATATTTATTAATAAGTGCTTAGCTATTTACTATATTCTTAGCGTTAACTTACTAGTTATACTTTGCTAACTATTCTTTTTACTTAACTAAGAAGAAAGTATTGCTTTTAATACGTTTTTTATTTACTACTTTTTAAACTTTTTACTTGCCTTCTTTATCTTAAAAGTTAAGTATTATAAATAATTTAACGCCTCCTTAGCTACTTTGCTTTTTCTTTTAAGGTTTTAATAAACAAAATGTCTATCCGTCCGACTATGTAAAAACATTGCGCGCTAGTTATCACATAGTCGGATAATTAACGTATATAGTAAATATAGCGGATTTACACCTTAATAGCCTCCCTATCTCGATATACTCGGTATAAGAGATGCGATAGTAGAAAACCCGCGTATATACTGCGGTAAAAGACCTATGCCTCCGTCGGGAATCGAACAAGGTGCTGCGTAGAAGCCGGGCTTATAACTACAAAATGTCTATCCGTCCGACTATATAAAAACATTGCGCGCCAGTTATCACATAGTCGGATAATTAACGTATATAGTAGATATAGCGGATTTACACCTTAATAAATAAGCTAACGTAAAGTTTATTATATATATATAAGTACTTATTTAAAAGAGCTAAATAATAAGCTTACTTCTTAATAGGTTATATTACTAGAAAAAGTCTAATATCCTTAGAAGATAGCTTCCTTTTCCTATCTTAAAAGCGTAAATTCTTTATAAAAAGCGCAATAAAGTTACTAACTTTAAATAAAAGTAGTTAATACTTAAAGTTATAATACTTTGCTTACGCTTTTATAGCTTTTTGCTAGTATTTCTTAAGTTGTTATTATAAAGCTTTTAGCTTATTAATTCTTACTTTTACTTTAAGTACGTTTTTTTTATAATATTATCCTTAATATCAATATAAAGGTTTAGCTAGTAGCTAAAAAAAACTTTATTAAAGGATAGCTTAGTAGTAGTAGTAGTTATATTATTATACGTAAACTATATTACTTAAAGAAGTAACGCTTAGTTTATTTATTTTAAATTTATAAAGCATCTTAAGTAGTAGTATACTACTTAATGTTTTTTTTTTTTACTTATCGGTTTAAAGGTAAAACACTATTAATAACTTACTTTTTATATTTAAAATAAAATATAAGTCTTATTAAAACTTATTAAGAAATAGTAATCCTTTATTTATAACTATGCTATTTAAAAGCCTATATATTAACTTAACGTTATAATAAAATGCCCTTATTAGCTTAAGTAAGTTTATTCTTTTAAAATATAAAATAAAGAGGTAATACTTAGTATATTAGTTTATAATTACTTATAATACGTTAAATTCTCGTCCTTTATATTATACTTTTAATAAACTTATAGGAAAGGTTATTAATAGTTCTTCTTATAGTTATATAAAGTAAAATAATTATTATATTACATTACAAGAGTAATACCTCCTTAATATAACGCCTTAATATACTAAGTATTTTTAAATATATTAATGAATATCTCTTACTATATCTTCTTAGTAGAAATTTCTTAATAGTAATTTACTTATTTATTAGCCTTTAAAGTATCTTACTAATAGGTTATTATATTAAAGTTATATTAACTCTTATTGCAAAGTAGTATTAAAAGGTACTACAATTTATCCTTTTTATAGCAATAATTTATTTAATTGCAATAACTAAGGATACTTCTTTTTCGAAAAATCTTTAGTAGCTTTTTATAAAGCAATTACTATATCTTTACTTTAAGTGCGATTTAGCAATTTTAGTAAAATATAAAGAACTTTTACGGTATATACTAAAAGGCTATAAGCTATATCCCTTATAGTCTTCCTTAAGAGTAGCTATTTATAACTAGCTCTCTTTTTAGCCTATATAGTTAGTTGCTTAAAGTCTACTCTTAAGTTAGTAGTAATTCGCTATATAAAAGCTTATATAATTTTCTTATATAAAAGCAACTTACTATACTTATACCGGCTTAAAGTTAAGCTTTCCTTTACTTATAAAGACTTCTTATTATCTCTTTACGGATTATTAGTAGTAATATAATTTATCGGAGCTAGTTTTAACTAAAGCTCCGGTAATAACTTTATAGATAAAGGCTTCTTGCCTTTATATCTAAGTATTTTTAACGGTGCGTTAGCTAGGTTTAATTTCCTTACTTTATACTTAATTATAAAGTTAAATAGTACTAAGTATATATACTATTATGCTTATCTTTAATTAAAGGAGGTTTAGCGTATAAATATTTAAAGGTTAAAATAATCGGATAAGATTTTTACTTATTATATAGCTCTTTCGACGTAGTATCGCTAGTATTTAAATAGTTTTATAATAGTAAATAGTTCTTAGTTTAAGACTCCGTAGTTTAACTTAGCTTTAGTAACATTTTTTAACTAAAATGCGATTAAATAGTAATAACCTTTATCGTTAAGTTAAAAAGGAATACTTACTATTATATATTATAATATATTAGTTTTAATTTAAGTATACCTCTTTTAGTAGTAGTATTAAAGTAAGGGTATATTAGTAAATATATCCTTTTAGGACTAAAACGTTATAAATTTAGTTATGTTTAAGTTTACTTTTCTAAACTTCTTATTATTACTATTACCTTTTAGTAGTATAGTAAAAAGTGCTACTATATAAGAATAGCGGTAGATAAAAAGATAGTAGTAGTTATAAAACCTTAAAAAGACTTAAAAATCTTAATAAGTATTAAGTATTAGCTATTTAGCAATTACTTTTACTTATTAAGGACTTACTAATACTTTATCTATTAATAAAATAAAGGTAAGGAACGTAACTAATTATGAATAAAATATATATTTTAATAGCTTTATAAATAGTTATATTATATCTTAAACGTAAAAAAGGCTTATTTAAGGCATTTAGTAAAAAAACAATTTATATAAAGAGAATTAGCTCGTATATAAAAAGTAAGAATAAGTAACTAAGTATTAAAGCTCTTGTTTTATTATTTTAGTAACTATTTAATAGCCTATATATAATAAAAAGTGATTTAAAATAAGTAAGGCAATAATAAATAGTCTAATAAATAACAATAAATAATAAATAGTCCTTATTAAAAAGGAGGTTTTTAAAAGGTCTGTATACTAAAAGGTAACATAGCCTTTAGTTTATATATAGCTAAAAATTAAAAGAAGTTTTAAAGAGGCTCGCATTAAAAAGCCTTAAAGAGGCTTATACTACTACTACTACTACTACTACTACTATTACTACTACTACTACTACTACTACTACTACTACTACTACTACTACTACTACTACTACTACTACTACTACTACTATTATTATTGCTTATTACGGAATCTAAACAGCTACGCCTAGACTCCTTACTTTACTTTTAAGGAGCCCTATAGAACCCCGCGATAAGAGCGCTTAAAGCACGCACTATAAAGGCTCGCTTAAGGAGATATAACGGATATTACTAGTCGGACCCCGCTAAGGTTTCCGAGATATAACTATAAAGGCTTAAGAGCTTATCTAACTATAGTTTATAATATTTCTAACTATAAAAGATACTATAAAAACTACTAAGCGGATTTTACTAGTATCTTTAAGGGATATTTAAGGATTTCTATAGGATATCTTAATTATAGTTTAACCTATTTTTAACTATAAAAGTACCTTAAAAATATAAGATAGACTTTACCGCGATTTTTAAGGGATATTTAAGGATATTAAAGGATTTCCTTAACTATAGTTTATAGTATTTTTAACTAAGCTTATACTTAGTTTATTAAGTAATTCTATTAAGACATTTATAGTTTATCTATATACTAACGATAAATAAAAGGATAGTATAGTTAAAGATCCTTAAAATTAGCTTAAAGAACTAAGTATAAAGTAGCTAGCTATACTTTAAAGAAGAGATAAGCTTTTTACTATTTCTAAACCTTTATATATATTTATATATAGTAATTAGTTTATTATACTAGCTTAACTAGCGGTAATTAGTTCGTAGTACCGGCCTTAACTAGCAGTAATTAGTCTACGCTTTATCCCCTTATTCTTATACTATAAGGCATAGTAAATAGTAATAATCTTTACTTATTTAAACGGAAATCCCTAAAATATTTACTAATCTAAAAGCAACTACGTTATACGATTAAGTACTTATCTTATAAGAAGTTAAATACTAAACGATCTTTTCTTTAGTAAGAAGCTCTTATTAGCTTTTAAGTCTAACCTTAATAATAAGCACTTCTTCCTTAACGCGCTTATAATAAAACTTTAAGATAACTAGGCTATAAAAGCGGAAAAGGCCGCGGCTTATTAAGTATACCGGTTTAATAATCTCCTTTACTCTTTTTTAAAATATTATACCGCGATAGTATATAAAGCTAAATAAGATATAAAATAAGTCTTACTTAGCTAAGCTAAAACTACCGCCCTTTAAAAAGCAATCCGCTTTTAAAATACTAATAAAAGATAGACTATAAAACGATAAAACTTATATAACTAAGTAAACTAAATTTAGTATTACTTAAATAAATTAATTATCCTTTAAATAGGAAAGGTAAGGTTAAGTTAACTTTAAAACTATCCGGCTCCCCGCCCGCTAAATACCTTTTAAATTAAGCTTATAATAAAGTTACTTTTTCCTTAAAACGATAAGCTTAGCAGATATTTTTACCGCGTATTACTAATAAAGTTTAGTTTATAGGCCTTAACCGGAAATCCGCTTTAAAAGATACTTAGTAGTTTCTTAGTTTAGTATTAATATTTAGCTTTATTTACTATAGCCGCGCTAATTAAGGTATTTTTAAGACTCTTAATTAATAAAAAGAAGCCTTTTATGCTTAAGGCCTTATAATGCCTTAAATTCTAAGATATATACGAAATAAAAGGTTAAGCGCTTAGTAAGAGTATTAAGACTAAGACTTTAATAATAAGCAATAAAGACGCGGTAAGTAATACCCTTAATAAGCTAAACCTATTTATACTTAGTATATAGATATTAAAACTAACTATAGCCTTAAGCTTTTTAGTAAAAATAGTAGTAATATTAAATAAATAATTCCTTAATCTCTTTTAAGTATTAAGAAAAAAGAACCCGCTTACTAAGCTTTAAGAAAAACCTTAATTATAAGCTAAGGATATAAAGAGATTTAACCTATTAAGACCGCTAAAAGTATCTTTCGACGAAGTTTAAGAAGATAATAAGGCTAGTATATTTTAAGAAGTAGACCGTTTTATTATCCTTTTCCGCTAAAACGCTAATAAAAGTAAGGCCTACGCGGATAAATTAGCTATTTAATTACTCTCCTTCTTTTAAGGAAGTATAGCGGAATAGTATTTTAAAGACCTCTTAAAACTATAATAAAAAGAACTTAGCGAGCTTAGTATTAAACTAAGCTAATAGATCTCCGCCTTATAAAAACGGTTTAAAATCTACTTAAATATAGCAATATAAGCACTTAATAAAAAGCACTTTATTATTAAAGAAATAATAATAAGGTCCGACTTTAAGTCTTAAATATTACGCTTATAATATAAAGCTAAGGCCGCGCTTTATTAGCTAAACTACTTTATTATAGTAATTTACTAAAAGCTAGACGTTTATTTATAAGAATCCTTATAATATTTAATAAGAAATAAGAATATTAATAGATAGATTAACGAATATAAGGAAATTCTTTCTTAACTATAAGTTAAATATACTTAAGGATCTTAAAAGCACTTACTAGCGTAAAAGAAATAGGTCTACTTTATAAAAAGGTAAGGGCTAACTAGCCGTACTTTATATATACTTAAAGCATAGTCCGGGACGCCTTAGCTATTTATTAAAGGCTTGCTAAGGCCGTAGGTTATATTCTTAAACCGCTAAATAAAGGCGGATATACTATAAGCCTTATAGCATTTACTAAGTTTAAGGAGAAACCTATTTAAATAGCTAAAGATATAAGCTAAGGTCTTTTAGTTTAAAAGAAAAAGAACTTTAAAGACTATACGCTCGCGAATACTAAAGCTAAAGCGGGTATACTCCGTAATTAAGAAAAAAACTATAGTAAAGACTAATAACTATTTAAAGGATAAAGAGTATAATATAAAAAGAGCTTAAATAAATACTAATAAAAGCTTAAAGAAAAACGTAATCTATACTATAGTAAACTTAGTTTAAGAGGCCGATAAAGTATATAGATCTTATAGTAAAGCATTCCCCTTAAAAAATAAGCTTTATTAATATATTAAAGATAAATACCCCTTAAACCTTAGCTAAGATATTGCTATATAAAGACGTAGCTTAGTATAGTAAGTAATTATCCGGAAGCTATAAAGCGTTTAAATAGTAAAGGCTTCTTTTAACGTTTAACTATTAAGCCTTAATAAGCCGTTACGATTTACTTATATATAATTATTAATTTATAAAAAAAAAGGGCCTAGGATCGGTATTAAAGCCTATATAGATACCTATATAAACCGAAGCCTTATTTAAGCCGACTTAATAAAGACCTTTTAAGACGTAATTATAAACTCCTCTTAATAAATTCTTATTTAAGAAGTAAAAAAGACGGCTACTATAAAATAAGTAAAATTTACTATATATATACTAAGAAGGCTAAATAGTAGCCTTATAGTTATAAAAGTAAGGATCGGCCCTTAAATAGTAAAACGCTTAGCGGTTAATATATTACTTAGCTAAGATTTTCTAGTTACTTACTAAAAGGACCTTATTAACTTTACGTTAATCTTATAAATCGGGGCTTATAAAAGGATCGAAGTTAAAGTTAAGATAGTTTAGCTAAGACTAATAATATATAGATAGGTAATTTACTTAGTTATTATAACGATTTTAGCTAGTTTTAGCTACGCTTTACTTATATAGGTCTAAGCGCTACTATTAAAACGTAATATAATATTCTTCCTTAATAACTTTAAGCTTGCTAAGACGATAATATAAGATTATAAGAGCTTTATAGCGATAAACTATTTTAAAGAACTATTAATACTTTATTAAAGCTAAAAAGTAAGGATAATTATAAACCTTAATAAGTAGTTCCGGCTATATAAGGAGGTCGACGCTACTACTCCCTTAGCGGAAGTCTTTATAAAAAATCTAAATAAAATAAACCCCGCTAAGGACTTCTTATAAAAGGATTTTATAGTAAATTATAAGCTTAGAATTAGCTAAACTAAAGACTTACTTAAAAATATAACCTTCTTTTTTAATATATTAGCGATAGTAATAATAATACGGCGGAGGCTAAGCGGCTAATATATAATAAAGATAAAGCGGCGATAATATAATAAGCTTATAAGGAAAGTAAGCGCGACTTAAATAAAAAAAAACAAAGGTATATAAGTAAGCGCGGTATATAAGAGGTATTATCCTTATAGCCGCGTATAAAATTAATAGCTAGGCGGCGCGAATAAATAATAAGCTTAATTAAGATTACGCGCGCGCTTTAAAGCACCGAATTCTTATTAGCAAGGCCTGCTATAAGCTTACTTCTATAATACGTTAAGGCCGCATTACTTATAAAAGAAATATAGGCCGAAAAGCCTTACTTACCCTCTTAACTATATATAAAGAAGGGTAAGTTAAGAAAGGGATAAAAAACGGTCTACTACCTATACTTTAAGCTTAAAGTATAGCGCTTTAAGCCGCGGGCTACTTAAGTTAAAGGCGGCCCCGGCTTACTTAAGATACGTTAAACTACTTAGTAAGCGGGATATACTTATAGCGGAAAGCATGCCTTTTTCCTTATATAAAGGTATAAGAATTTATATAAGGCGGACTAAACGTAAATAAAAAGAGGTTTAACTTTAAGCACTCCGGTTTTTCCTTTTTATTTTAAATATCGAAATTTTAAAAACTTAAATTAAGTCTTTAGTATAAACTTAATAACAATAATAATAATAATAAAGGTATATTAATAAATATATCTTTTAAGAAGTAAAACGCTAGAAATTTATTTATACTTAAGTTTTTTTTAGCTTTTTATTATTATTATTACCTTTTAATAGTATAGTAAGAAGTATTATTATATAAAAGTAATAGTAAATAAAAGAATAATAATAATTATAAAACTTAAAGAAGGTTTAAATATCTTAATAAGTATTAAGTACTAGTTATTTAGCGATTACTTTTACTTATTAAGAATTTACTAATACCTTATTAACTAATAAAATAAAACTAAGAAACTTAGTTAATTACTAATAAAATATATAGTTAAATAGTTTAATAAATAGTTATACTATATATAGCCTCTTTATACCTTATTAAAAGTATTTAATATATTCTTTTTCTATTTATAAGAAAATAAGAATATTATCGAGATATACTATATAAATAGTATTAATAAGGCCTTTTAACTCTTATTTAATTTAGCTTTAAAAAGTAATTAAAGTATTAATTAAGCTAAATAGTATAATAAGGTATTTAAAGTGTTAATAGTATAATTAAAAGGCTATCTTTTACTTATTGCCTTTTTTTATATAGATATACTAATATATATTTTAAATATTAATCTTAAAAAGGAATTTAGCTTTTTAGCTATAATTAAGGATTTTTAAAATAAGAGGTAAAAAGTACTAATTCTTCTATATAATATCGTTAAGTCCTTTATAGTCTATATAAAAATAAAAGCTCTTATTTTTTTTAAGATAAAAAGGATTAACACGCTTACTAAGCTTAATAATTTTTAAATAATAACGCGTTTTATAAAGTTATTAATTTAGTCCTTTAATCCTTATAATTCGTTATAAGATAAAAAGTAAAGCGGTTTAAAAAGTAGTTTTATACTAAAAGTTAAGTTAACTACGTAGTTTATTCTTTTTTTAATTAGTCGTATATTAGACTTATTTACTAAAAGTACGTCTTTAAATCGGTATAAAGTTAGTAGTATCTTAGTCTATTTTCCCTTTAGGATTCTTTTATTATTGTCCTTATTTAGCAACGGAATTAGCTTAAAGTTAGCAGCGATAATATAAATATAGGCCTTATTCCGGTAATCTCTTATAAATTTTCATAGACTTTATAAGGTGCCGCTATTAATTTAATACTTTAACTACTATTACCTTTTTTTATAAAATAATATAGATTCTCCTATTCGTAATTACTATAGTTAGCTATAAGATTAGTATATAGTTATTTAGCGTTAATTTATTAATACTAACATAGTATTAAGTAATTATCTTTTTAGTGTTTTTTATATTAATAATTCTTATTAAAGCTTCTTAAACCTTATAGTTATTTACTTTAGTATTACTTAGCTTAAAAAGTTTAAAGTATATTAATAAGACTTATAATAAGCCTTATTAATATATAAAGTATATATTTACTAAGTTTACTATACTATAAGTATTTAAGTATACTTTTATATTAATAAGGTTTCGCTTTAATAGTATTATAGGAGTTTATAATAGCTCCCCTTAAAGTATTAATATAGCTAAAAGAGAAGCGTTTACTTTAGCCTTTAAGCGTTTCTATATAAAGCGGCTTTAATATATAAGGTATTTATTAAAGTCTTTATAATTAAAGCCGACGTATATTTATTTATATAGTAACCCGGCTTATTATATTTAAAATAAATAACTTTTTAGTTTTAAGATAAGCCTTAGCCTCGTTCTTTACTATAACCTTAGCCGCGACTATATTAAGGGGTATTTAAATATAAGTCTCCCTTAATTAATATTAAAGTATTAATAGCGCCTTAATAATAAGAACCTTTTAACTAATATTTACTATAGCCTTTTCTAAAATAAGAATTTTTTAGTTAAAGGATCTTATACTTATCCTACGCTAACTTAACTTTAAGCTTATACTTAAACGGCGTTTCTTACTATTTATAGTATCTTAATAGCGTTAAGCTACTTAAACTAGCTTTTTTTTCTTATACTTATAAATAAGTATAAAATAAAAGTTAGGTTACTTTTAAAGCTTTAGCTATAACTTAGTAAAGAACTTTAATAATAATATTTATTTTAATAGTTACTTAAAATATCGTTTAATAAAGTTAAAGTAAAAGCTAAACTTTAGCGGAGATTATATATCTTACTACTAAGCGTTTTTTAGCTATATCGCTAAAAGTATTTCTTTATTTACTTCGTCTTTAATAAGTATAAGTATTTATTCCTAAAATAAATCTAGCTTATACTATATTATTCTTAATTAATTAGCAACTACTTCTTAAGGTTATAGCACTATCTCGCCTAATAGTTAGTATATATATAGTTTACTATAAATAGGATTTTAACGTTCTTTTAGTAAAATTGTTAAGGTATACTTTAAATATATTCTTTAAGTTATAAAGCTAGTTAAACTATTTCTAAGAATTAGTTAATTAAGCTAACTAAGTAATATTTTTAATTCTTTTTTTACTACCTTAATTAGCTGCTAAATTAAAGGAGTTTTACTACTAACGCTTTTTTAATTAATTAAAAAGTAATCCTTCTTTTTCTCGTATTTCCTTCTTAAGCTATATAATACGTTTTAATAACCGTAAAGTCTTTTTTAGTTCCTTAATATAAGCTTAAAGGGCCTTTTATGTTTCTTAAATTAGCGAAGACTAAGTACTTACTAATAAGAATATTCTTAAAAGCACTTTTATTATCTTAAGTATAAAAAGCATTTAAGTAGATTCGGTATCTAAATAGATCTTTTATACTTATAAGCCTTAATTAAGGTTACGTTAGCTTCGCCGCGCTAGTTTAATACCGCTTTCTTATTCTTTTACTAATATTACCTTTATTAAGTAATTTAAAAAAAAGAAGCTTTAAAAGTTATAAGGAGATAGTAAATAGTATAATAAGTTATAATATTACTTAGCTACTAACTTTATTATAAAATTAAAGCTTATAGAAAAAAGAGTCTTTTAGTTTTAGTTGCGGGGGCCTGTTAACTACTTATTAAGTTAAGACTAAAAGCGGGGCTTCTTACTTAGTATATTTTATATACTTAGTTAGCTTATACTAATAATAATATTCTTATATACGTACTTGCCTTCGCCCGCTTATATATATATTTCGCACCTTTAAAGCTCTTACTAAAAACCTTTACTTATATCTTTATATAAGACCCTTACTTATATATACGCACTGCTTTTAAAACTTTCTAGCGCCGTATTAAAAGTATTAAGGGCGTACTTATAGTAAGTCTTAAATATAAAAAAGGCTTGTTCGGGGCATTTAATAAGAGAGCAATTTATATAAAGAGAATTAGCTCGTAGATTAAAAGTAGAAATAAGTAATAAAGTAGTAAAGCTCTTTTTTATTGTTTTAGTAGCTATTTAATAGCTTATATATAATAAAGAGTAATTAAAAATAAGTAAGAAAATAACAAATAGTTTAATAAATAATAACGAATAATAAATAGTCCTTATTAAAGGGGAGGTTTAAAAAAGGTCTGTATAAAGTTTATATACTAAAAGGTAAAATAGCCTTTAGTTTATACGTAGTTAAAATTAAAAGAAGCTTAAAGGAGGCTCGTGCTACTACTACTACTACTATTACTACTACTACTACTACTATTAGTTACAGCGTATTTACTACTATATTAAGGAATAGATATAATATACCCCCTTAAGTCGAGCCTTAAAAAAAGAGAAGACCTAAACAGCTTAAATAGCTATTTTAAGTTATAGTTTATAGAAAACGAGGGGTAAAGGTCTAAAATATTAGTAAGTTAAAGCTGCTTTTTAAACTTAAGGAAGCGTTATTTTAGTAGTAATTTAGAAACACTATCTATAACTTCTTAATTTAAGATAATAAAATTAATAGTAAATATGTTTTAAAGGAACTCCTACTTAGCTTAGTAAGTATAGATTTTCACGTGCTTTAAAGCTATTTTAATCTTTAAGATTATAAAGGTAATAAGGCGTATAGTTTGCTTATTATTATAGAAAATCGTAAGGATTTAAATATCTAGTTTAAAAAAGATACTAAAAAAGGCGTAAAATCGAAATAAGTTTTTATATTATTTTTAAAAAAGCTAAAAGCTCTGCTTTTAAAAACAAGGTAGTAACTATATATTATTTTTTAGCAAACTAAGCGATAAGTCCTTAAAAAAGGCTTATAACGTATTCTTAACTAAATCTTTTAGTTTTAAGGTTATCTATAACAGCTATATTTATATAAGTAAGTAGCTTTAGTATTATAAAACGTAAGATATAAGCGTTCCGGCTCCTTATATATTAGTATATAAAATATAAGCATATAAACAATAATTACTATCTTAACCTTTAACTAAGGCTAAGGCGAGACCTTAAAGCAGTATAGTATTATCGCTTTATTTCTTTATAGTTAATAGTAGTTATTCTTTTAGCGTAGGTTTAATTCCCGCATAAAAAAGTAAACCTATACGTCTATACGGAAATAGGCTCCCTTTAAGCGCGCGTAATAATATAAGCGTGCCTAGCTTTTAGCTACCGGCTTAATAAACCGGGGAGGTCCCGTCTTATAAATAACGAGGACGTTATTATCTTTTCTTTTAAGGCGGCAATTATTTTAAAACGTAAGATATAAGCGTTCTAGCTACTTATATATCGGTATATAAGATATAAGCATATAGACGATAATTACTATCCTAACCTTTAACTAAGGCTAAGGCGAGACCTTTTATTAGTATAGTATTATCGTACTGTTTCTTTATAGTATCCGGGCTTTTAGTATTAGAAAATTTAATGCTAAAATAGCATTAAAAATAAAAGTAAGAAATAAAGGACTTTGCTAGCTATATATATTACTAGGAGGGATTTTATATTAATTCTATAAAGGTGTTTTAGGCTTTAAAGATATTTAGTCTTATAAAGATTATAAAAAAATTCATAAACTTTATAAGGGATTAGTAGTAGTAAATTTCTTCGTTAAATATACTAGCTATATTCTTCTTTAAGGTCTGAAAAATAAGAAAAGAGGACACTTTTAAAATAAAGAGGTTAAGGTTAAATACGTTTTATATTTTATCTATATAAGTAAACTAGCTAATATATAACTTACTAAGCTACTAATCTCGGATAATACATAGTCTTAAGAAAAGGGTAAGGGTGTTATTATTAGTAAAAGAATACGTCTTTTTAAGATAAGATATAAGATCTTCGGATTCCTTTTTATCTTTCTTTCGAAATATAATAATAATATCGTAAACGTAAATAAAAGTAAGTATAGAATTTACTATAAAGATATAAGGCTCCTTAAAGCACTATTAAAGTAATAAGAAAATAAGGGTTAAAAAAGCTCTTTTTTGCTAAAAAAGGGGTAACTATTAAAGTCTATAAAGGGCTTTTACTAGCCGTAATACGTATCCGGGTATTTTAAATCTATTTAGAAAATAAACTTAGATCTTTTCGTAAAGGTCTATATTAATAAATACGTTAATTATATTAAGGGATTAAGTCTTAAGGTTAAACTTTACTACTATAGCTATAAGAATACGGAAATTTCTTACTACTAAAGTAGCTATATAAGTTTCTTTATTATTATAAAGCTCTAAGTCTCCGCGTATATAAAAGCGGGCCTTAACTTTTCCTAGATATTTATACTTATAAAGCTTATAAGTAAAAATCTATGCTAAAAGTAAAGGTTAAGTAGTTACTAAATTTTAAGGTATATAATTAAAAAAGAAAGTCTTTTTTAAAATAAGGATTTTTATTTTACTTTTCCGGCTTTTTTAAATTCTTTACTAAATCGGTACGTTATTAAGTCTAACTAAAGTTTAAGTCAGAGCGGTAAACATCTACTATATATCTTCTTCTTCTAAAAAGCGTAAAAAAAAGCGTTAAATATAGCCTATAAAAGATATAAGAAAGGGGGTGCTAAAGCAGTAAAAGTAGTATAATTGCCTTTAAATTAAGAAGCTTAAAAAGGCTTAAAAAGGCTTTTAAGGATCTAATATATTCTTTAGTATAGTTTTCGCTATAAGAATATTCGTTAAGCTATTAAAATTAATACTTTAAGGCGGGCGGCTTAAAAGCTTGATTTAAAAGATATTACGTAATATATTTTCGTTAAGGAAATCACTATCGGAAAGCGCCTCTTAAAAGCCTTTTAATAGTATTTCTTACGTATTTATAATATTAAGTTCCGGCGAGGAATTTAATGTCGGAAGCAACGTATTAATAAAAGAATTTAACTTTATTATTTTCTTTATATCTTACGATTAAATTTTAGTACTTTAAAAATCATTATATATAGTATTATTATAATCTATAATATATAGTTAAAATACGTATTTCTTAATTAATACGGGTTCCTATATAAGTACCGTCTTTATACAGAAAAATCACTTATTATAAATTACGTTTTATACCTTTTAAACTTTTTTTATAAAAGGGATAAAAATTCAATAAATATTAGTAAAATTATAGCTAACTTTTCAGCTAACTTTTACATAGTTATTAAGCTTAAAGTCTTTTTTATAGTGTTCTTAAAAGCTTTTATTATTAAAGAGTAAGCTTTATAGCTATATATATAAATAGTAAAAGAATTAAAAGAAAAAGAGGGAATCCCTTTATTATTTTCTATAAGCTAGGTTTATAGTTTTTTAGTAAAGGAAGTTTAAGGACCTTAAGAAGTCCTTTTAGACGTCTTATTATAAAGGAAAGTAGCCGTTTTTTAGATTTCCGGCTTAAGGGTAATAGGTAAATTCGAGGAAATTTGCAATATATAGGCCTTTAAGAAATTTACCCCCTTAGCACGCTCCGTAAAGCCGTTTTAAGCTAGTATATAAGGGGTAAAAGGTTTATTAATAGTCTTTTATTCCGTAATAAATTCTTAGTATTTCTTTTATTAGGCTTTATTATTATCCTTATAAATTTTATAAATAATAAGGTTAAATTGCCTTTATATAAGGCTTTTAAAGCTAATAAGGTAGTTAAGAAGCTCTTTAAATATTAAATTTAGAAGGGTATAAAAGAAAATTAAGTTAGGAAAATCGTCCTTAATAAGGAAAGTAACTTTCTTCTTATTATAAGAATCCGGTAGCGAAAAGAGGTTGTAAAAATTCTAATAAAAAGGCCTTATAGCTTTAATAGCTAGTTATACTTATAATATAATTTTCTTTGCTTTCCCGAGCTTATAAGGCTCGTAGTTAAGGATAGTAAAAGACGTAAGAATAGATATACCCTTACTAAAAAGGGCCTTTTGCAACGCCTACTTATTAAGGTGCCTTAGTCTTTAATACTAAAGCTAAAAAGAAAAGGAGGATGTAGTTATAGTAGGTTTTCTTTTTCTTTTATTAAGGAAGAGGATAAAAAATATAAGGAAGAAGATAAGGTAAAAAACGAAGCTGCTTTAAATTTATAATATTTAATAACGTATTAATTATATAAAAGCTATATTTTATAAACTTCCTTAATAGTAGTAAAAATACTACCCGCTTAAGGATTCTAATAGATTTTTGCTTATTATAAATTTAATAAGGAAGTAACGCTTATATAAAAAGTCGGTATAAAGGCAACGTTATTTAACTAAAATAATCCGGTAGAAATTCGCATAAAGATAGTGCTATAACTAAGGATTAAAGACTTTTTCAACCCCGTAAAGACTAAGGCTTATATTAGTATATAATTTAAGAAGCGTTCTTAAGCGTTTTAAATATACCTATTTAATCCGTAATTAAGGATAAATAAGTTTTTTAATAAGTACGTTTATATAGGTACTTATATTATAGTAAGAGGGGCCGTTTTAGCTGCGGCTACGGCTTCGACTAAAGTATCTATTAAATCCGGCTTTTCTATAGATTTAGATTCCGACTAAAGATTTACGGATGAATATTTCTCGGCCTTATAAAGGGCGTTTTCGACTGAGGCTTTATTGCGAGGGATAGTAAGAAATATATTAATCGTCGTTTAGATTTTTTTATTTAGTTTTAAGCTTATTAGTCTTATTTTTTCGTTAAAATAAAAATAGTCTAAATAATAATGCCGTTTTTTATAAAGGCAAAAAAGGTAATAAAAGGGCCGAAGAAAAAAAAGGTCTTTAGAAAAGTGGCTTTAGAAAGTAGTAAAGGAGGTGGATTTTAATTTCTTTATTAATTCGTAGCTTATTGTCTTTCGAAAATCTTTAAAATTTCGATGCTATCTAAAAAGGTCTCTTACTACACGTTTTTATCTTATTTTACTTCGTCGTCTATTTAGTTAATCTAATAATTAGTAAAGGAGCTTTAAAGGCTTAAAATAGCCTTAAAAAAGCTTTTCGTAAAGCGTAGGCCTTATACCTCTAAAAGCTACGTTCTTTTATATTAATAAGGGCCTTTTACTAGTTTATAATCTAAGTAGCTAAGTTAGTTTTATCTACTTAAGATAAAATCCTTTAAAAGTTTATAAGAACTTCTTTTTCCTTATTTTATAAAAAGGGGTATACCTATCTTAATAGTAAGAAAAGCTTAGTAAAAACATCGTAAATATTTACTATTATAAAATATCAATTTCCGATGTTTTTTATTATATATTGCTATAAAGTTAAAAGGGCCTTTTATTAGTCTTTATAGCTTTATAATTTAGTTCGTTACTTTAAGAAAAAGAACTTATAGGTTTTTCAATTATTAATAAAAAGGTTAGTAATTTTCTTTACTTAAGGATTTACTTATAAGACTAAGGGTTTCTTAAGAAGCTATAAAAAGGGCTTTTTCGAGGCAATTAAAAGATCGATTTAATTTTAAATTCTATAGGAAATAGCGTATTTCTATATAGTTAAAATCTAACGTTCTTAGTTAAAAAGGCCGTTTAAGACTGTTCCTTTTAAAGAGCCTATAAATTCTATTATTTTAGTAAAAGGGGAAAATAAAGCGGCGTAAATAAAGGTGCTTTTAAAAGTAATTTTCTATAAAGAAAGCGTTTCTTACTCTTAAGGGCGTAATTAACTAGTAAGGGCGAAATAAAATAAAGGTGCTATAATAACTAATGTTTTCTCTTATATAAAGTAAAAGAGATCCGGGCTTATAACTTTAAAACGTAAAGAAGCCTTATTTAAGGCATTTAATAAAAAAGCAATTTATATAAAGAGGATTAGCTCGTAGAAAAAAGGTAGGAATAGGTAATTAAGTAGTAAAGCTCTTATTTTATTATTTTAATAGCTATCTAATAGCCTATATATAATAAAGAGTAATTTATAATAAGTTAAGAAATAATAAATAGTCTAATAAATAATAATAAAGAATAAATAGTCTTTATTAAAAAGAAGGTTTATAAAAGGTTTATATACTAAAAGGTAAAATAGCCTTAAGTTTATACGTAGCTAAGAAATTAAGGGAAGCCTTAAGGAGGCTAAAATTAAAAGAAGCTTTAAGGAGGCTTATACTACTACTACTACTACTACTACTACTACTACTACTACTATTAGTTACAGCGTATTTACTACTATATTAAGGAATAGAAATAATAAGAGCTTTAATAAGCTATTACGATTTACTTATATATGCTTACTAGTTAATAAAAAAGCAAAGCTTAGGATATGTAAAAAAGCTTATATAAATACTAAGGTAACTTAAAGCCTTATTAAAGCGAACCTTATATATATGTTTTAAGATATAACTATAACTCTTTTTTAATATAATTTTTTTTACGGAGGAAAGAAAACGGCTACTATTAAATAAGCAGAGTTTACCGCGTATATACTAAGAAGGCTAAGTAGTACCTTCGTAGTTATATAAGTAAGGATTAATATTAAAATAGTAAAACGCTTAGTAGTTAATATATTACTAAGCTAAGATTTTTTAGTTCTTTATTAAGTAAATCTAATTAATTTTATATTAATCTTTTAGATTAAAGCCTATAAAAAAATTAAAGCTTAAATTAAAATAGCTTAACTAAGCTTAAGTATATTTAAGCGAGTAATTTACTTAATTATTATTATAATTTTAGCTAACTTTAGCTACGTTTTATTTATTAAAGTATAATAAAGTATTATTATTAAAGCGTAATATAATATTCTTTTTTATTAACTTAAAGCTCGCCCGTAAAATAATAAACTATTAATTTTAAGTAACTATTTATACTTTATTAAAGCTTAAAAGTAAGAATAATTATAAACCTTAATAAGTAGTTTTAGTTTTATAAAGAGGTTAATATTATTATTCTTTTAGTAAAAGCTTTATAAAAAGTTTAAAAAATAAACCTACTTAAAAAGTTTTATAAAAAGACTTTATAGCTAATTATAAACTTAATATCGGCCGGACTAAAGATTTACTTAAGGTTACTACGAATAAAAGCGTTTAAATTTACACTTTAAACTTAAAGTACGCTTAAAAAGTTTAAGATATCTTTTAATTCTTTCCTTACTCTTAAAAAAATAAAAAAGCAGTATATATTAATAAGTTTAAGTTTATACGTATTTCTTTACTAAAAATAATTATTATATTATTATTATTATTATTATTATTATTATTATTATTATTATTATTATTAAGTTTACGCTAAGGACCTAATTTAAGTTTTTAGAAATTCGATATTTATAAATAAAAGGGAAAAACTAAAGTGCTTAAGGTAAAACCTCCCCTTATTCGTGCTTAGTCCGCCTCGCATAAGGTCTTATAACTTTACGTAAGGAAAAAGGGAGTACGCCTTCCGCCGCGAGTATATCCCGCTCGCTAAGTAGTTTAACGCGGCCTAGTAAGGCCGGGGCCGCTACTAACCTAAGCGGCCCGCGGTCCGGAGTATCGCGCTTTAGGCCTAAGGTATAAGCAGTAGACCCTCTCTTATCCCCTTTATCTACCTTCTTAATACGGGGGCGGGAGGGGTAAGCGGGATTTCGACCCGCGCCCCTCTTATAGGTGGCGCGACTTTTAAAGAGTAGGCTTATAATAGTCCCCGCTAATAGGAATTCGGCGCCCCGCCGTGCGCGTATATTCTTAATCGGGACCGTTATTTATTCGCGCTGCCTAGTTATTAATCCCGCGCTTAGCTTTAAAGATAAAGCTTCTTACTTACCGCGCGCGCGCGCTTGCACTTCTTCTCCTTTTTTTAAAGACGCGCTTATCTTTCTTATAAGCTTATTATATACTTACCGCCCCGCCCTATTCGCGTGCCCGCCGTTCCTTTATTATCGCACTTATTGTCTTTATCGCTACTATACCGAAAAAGAAAGTTACTTTTTCTAACCTTAATATAAGTTTACTCCTTAAACTACTAAGTAAAGATACTAAGGATAAAGAGGCCTAGGCTTATTATAGCACTAAGCGTAAAATTCCTTATTATATATATATAAGTCGTCTATTAAGCGATAATATACTTATAGTTTTCCGGGGCTATTAAAACTAAGCCTATATATATCTAAGTCGTGTCCGCTATATAGGCGCGTATAGTACGTATAGCTAATACTCTTTTAGCTATTTTTATAAAAGCGTATATTGCGTGCTCTTTAAGTAACCGATCTTATTTTTAAGTAAGTAGTCTCGTATCGAACCCGCTTATATACCTTAGCTAATCCCTTTTATAGCTTACTATTATAAGTAAGGATATAGCTTATAAGCTTTACGCCGCTTAAAAGGAGTTATATAAATCCGGTCGGCCTATTAAGCGCTTTATATATATAAAGCTCGCCTCCGCGGCGATAAAGCTTTAGTAACGTGCTAGCGCTATTACGGCACGGGCTCTTATGTTTAGTGCTCCCCTTAGTTTTGCCTCCTTTAATAAAAACGTTAAGCTACTTGCCTTTACCCTCGGCCGCTTCGTTAATAACGCGCGCGCGGCCTATAAGGCTAATGCTAAGCTCGCTAATAAGGTTAATAGCACTATTATAGTTATTTACTAGGCCGTTTACGCTATAGCCCGGAACCTAAAAAGTATAAAAAATACGCTATTTATAGTAGCCGACTACCTTAGCTTTAGCGGCTATAAGGGCCGAGATATCGCCCTTAAGGGTCGTTTGCCCGACTTAAACCCTATACGTGCTTATGCCGCCCTCGCACCGCTTAAGCCCCCGCTACTTAAGGTTCCCGTTATCTTAAAGGACTTTAAGGCTAAAGCTAAGGCTAAGAAGAAGGCCTAAGCTAAGGCTCTCGCTAAGGCCTATACTTAAAAGCGCGCCGCTCTCGCTTAAGAGCTTAAGTATAAAGGAGTGCTTAAGGGTAAGGGTAAGGGAAAGGCTATTAAGGCTAACGTTATATTTAACTTAAAGGAGCCCGAGCTTAATATCAGTAATAATAAGTCGGAGGAGGGGCTAGATAAGGGCGATAATAACGCTAATAAGGCTAAGACCGAGGTCCTTAAGGACGGGGATAGCCCCTTACTTAGTCCCGACTTAGTCTTTATCGTTTTTAACTATAAGAGCGGCGGTAATAGCGATAACGACGATAACCTCGTATTACTCCTTGCCTCTCTTACTCTTAGCCTATCCGCGGGCCGCGACGTCCCCCCGCCTATACTAAAGCAGGCTCGTAGCCTCTTTAAAAGTAGTGCCTCCGGGGCTAATAGCCTTACGGTCTCCGCCTTAAAGCATATTCGCGCTATCCACGCTCCTAACCTAGCTAGTAAGGAAAGGGATACTAAAGACCTTAGCTTAGACCTTAAGTACCTTTAGTTTTTCGCTTATAGTAAGGCGGGGTCTCTTCCCCTTAATTTTCTTATAACGCTTAATTCCGCTTAATCGATTAAGTATTATTTAAGTCGCCTTACTTAGCTTAGTCTTATGCCGCCTTTAACGCTAATAGCGGGAACCTTATAGGCCCCGAAGCAGACGCCTTAGCGGGCTGCTAGCGGGACGACTTTTTTTACGTTTACTCCCGCCGCGACCCCGAGTCGCTATAAGCGCGGGAGGGGGAGGGCATTAGTTACTCCGACTCGTAGTCGTAGCTAGGCGGGGCGTTCTTATAGCACTCTTTAAACGGGGAAGTCCGCTATTACTCTTAATCGCACTTAGCGCGGCGCCGGGGACGATAATAATAAGCTTAGATATTAGTTAAGGTAAAAGGGTAGTATTAAAGGGGGGGAATCGGGAGAAGAAGCTAGCTAAAGCGCTAGCTTAAGGTAGGTCTAGCAAGGGCCCTATAAGCTAAGTAAGGTCTTAAGAGGGGGAGGTTTCGGCGTTTTAGTGCTTCGTAGCGTTTATTATATTAGTAGGTTATCCCCTTAAGGCGAGCTAAGGGGATAATCTAATTAATATATATCCCCTCTTAACTAAGGTATAGCTAAAGCCGCTATATATACCCTATCTTCCCCTCGGTATAGTTATATTGCTAGATCGAATTATCGTAGGCGCCCTAGGCCTAAGAACTATCTTACTAGTGTAACCGCCGTCTCTTATTTTTAAAGCTTCGCCCGCACCTCGCCTACGTTACGGAGCCGCTATAATAACGTCCCCCTTACCTTATTAGTTAGCCTATAGCTTATTATTGCGTGGTAAATAGTATCTTACTATTACTCGTAGTTATAAAAGGGCGATACTACTTTAAGTATATTGCGGCGGAATAGGAAATCTTTAAAGCCTATTACTTCGGTTCGTATCTAAGTAATCGTAAAGCTTAAGTACTTAAGCAACGCCTTATAATAGTTAAGCGCTATAGCCTTATTAAACTAAGGCGGTAGGTTAGCGGGGTAAAGCGTAGTTTAGCGCTATTTAATAGGTTCCTCCCTTAAGCTTTACCGTTTAGCCTATTCTTTAAAGAGGATTTCCTTTATCCTTTTCTTCTTTTAAAGCTCGCCGGACCTAACTTAAGACTATACCCCCCTTAATGCCTCTATAAGCGGTAGTCTTAAGGGCGTAGGCTGCCTTAGTCGTTATTTACGTTGCCGGAGTAGTCTTACTACCGATATAGACGCGTATTAGATTTAGTTTAAGATTCCGAAGTCTTTTAGTCTCTTAAGGGTATTAGCTATTCTTTAGTTTAAGTAAAGGTCGATTAGCGGGACCTAGGTTTCGGCTTTAAGCTAGTAAACTAAAGTAGCTTAGTAAGCTCTTACGACTATTTAAAGGTAGGCGGTTTAATCCCGTGTTAGTTTCGCGGCTATCCCGCGGGGCTTTCCGTCCGCCGGGGTTATCTCGTAAAACGTAACTATAGCGTATACTTCTTAAGCCGCCTTAAGCCGCGCTATTATCGATCTTTTATCGGGGCTAACGTTAAGGATATTTATATTATCGGCAAAACTAATAATATAAACTCCCTTTAGCTTTTCTAATCTTTCGTAAAGGGGTATTATATAATAAAGGAATAGGATTAAGGAAAGCGGCGAGCTTTAAAGGACCCCGGTAGTAATTTAGACCGGTATAGCCTTCTTTTTATCGAAATAGAGGGTTAAGTAGCGTTTATTTATAAAGCTATAAGCTAGCCTCGTAAACTACTAAAAGTAGCCTTAAAGGGTAAGTTCCTTTAAGAGTTTCTTATAGTTAACTATATTAAAGGCCCCCTTAATATTAAGTTAAAGGAACGATACGATCCCTTTTTTAGCCTATATTGCGCGTACTAGTTCCGTTACTTAAAGTATTGCCGCCTTTATAAACCTCTCCTTTCTATTTCCGAACTATCTTTTAAGCAGGACTTTATTCGCTTCCGCCGCGGTCGCGAGTCTTTAAGCTAAAATCCACTTTAAGATCTTACTTATTATCGGTAGGAGGGAAATAGGTCTTTACCCCCCGGCAATACGGTATACCCCGGGTTTCTTCCTTAGTTTTCTTAGCACTACTACGTTCGCGGACCGGAACTAAGTCGGAAAGTGCGATATCTTTATATAGGCCGTAAAGATTATCGCTAGCCGGGCTAAGAGCGCTAGGCCGTAAAGGTTAAAGAAGCTAAGGGGAACTCCGTTTAGGCCTACCGCTTTTTAACTTACTATTTTGCTTATTACTTAAGATATATCCGTAAAGTTAATACGCTATTTTATAAAGAGTTCCTTCTTAGCCGCGCGCTAGGGAGGTCTTAAAAGCGTTACGGCTTCGGCTAAAAAGAATCGTTCCGCTAAGAATCGAGCTTTCTCTTCGAAGTTAAGGGTTAGTTAGTATTCGTAGCCCTTACCTATTAATAGTAGTAGGTGCGCTAAGTTTAAGGGTAGCCTACTATATAGCCGCGCTTACTATTTAACGTTTTATAGCTTAGTATTATTAGCGCTAATCTCCTTAAGGAAGTCTTTTTAGTATTCTTATCTCGCGTCGCGCACGGCTTGCTTTTAAGCCGTAGCTACTTCTTATAGCGCTTCTTAGTTTACTTAGGTCCTATATCCTTTATAGTGTCTCTAGGCCCTTTTCGCGGCTTAAGTAGCCTAAGTTACCTTTAAGGTAAACTATATATTGCCCCTTAAGATCGCTTACTTCCGGTACGGGACTATTATATAGGCAATCTTATTAAGATCGTTATATAAGCTATTTATTTCCGTATCGATCTCTTATAGGCTATAGAGCGTAGGCTATTATATCTTAAGCTAGGATAAGGTTTCTACCTTAACCTTTTTCTTTTCCGCCTCCTTTTACCTTAGCGTAGCTAATACCTCCTTTAGCTTAAAGCTTATCTTAAACGAGACTACTTATAAGATATAGTCGGACCCCGTAAAGTCTAGGTCTAGGCCGATAAACTATATAGCCGTTTTTATCGTGGCCTATATAAGGTCGATCGTGCTATCTTTATATTTATAGAAGAAACGTATATATTCCCCTTTTAGCGTGGCTAGCTTAAGCCGGAGCCGCGCGGCCTCCTTAACGAACTATTTTACCTTATTAGAAGTCTAGTTATAAGCGTCTTAAAGCGGGTAATAGATATTAAAGTCCCTTACTAAGACTAGCAGGCCTTAGCTATTAACCTTACTTAAGGCCTTAGCTAGGCTTATTTAAATTCCCTTTAATAGCGAGTATAGGGACCTTAACTTTATACTATCGCTAAAGGTTATCTCCCTTTAGTTATATCCGGTCTAAGGTATTTACGTCCTTATATCGTGCCTCTTATAAATATATATCGCATTACGGCCCTCCCCGTAAACTAGCCGGTATAGTGCGCCCCTTAAGGGTAGGGCCCTTAAGCCTTATATTTTCTCTATCTCTTAAAGCGCTATTATATCGTACTTAGCGCGGTAGCTAAGGGCTAGTCGTGCTAGCTCGTATCTCTTTTATATATTTTAATAGAGGATCTTTAATTTTATACGTAAGGGGTTAAGGTAAAGTTCGTCGTTTAAGATAAAGTAATAGCTTAGGTTAAAAGCAATACGCTTTATTATCTTACGTAGCGTTTAATATTACTTAAGTTAGTGCTTACTATTTATGCTTTAGCTAGCAGGGCCGATAGCGTCTATCCGTCTTTTCTTAGCCGCTTAAGGCGTTTCCGCGCTTATAATAAAGTAGGCCCTTAATCCTCTATAGAGGGGAGGGGGATTTAAAGGTCTAGTTAGCTATAAGTATTAGCGAAGTATTGTAGGCGGTTTAAGTAGTAGTCCTTTACCTTATCCTAGGCTTTTACCGCTATAAGGTAGGTGCGGGACTACGCTAAGTGCTGCTTGCTATAAGATACGCAGTTATAAGGGATTTCGCTCTTTTTTACGCGGCACTTATCCTCGCCGCTTATATATAAGGTCTTCTTATAGTAAGCATAAAGCTATATTAAGGTATAACGTTTAGCGATATACCCGTATTTATAGCAATTATAGTATTAAGTAAGTTTAACCGAATTATTATATAGCTTATATCGGAATATCTAAGCCTTAAGGAATAGGCCTATATCGCATAGCTTATTAGCCTCCGCTAAGCTACTTATATTAATAATAAGAGGTATAGCCGTTAAGGTCTTAGTCTAAAGGCGTATTACTCGCGCTTATATAACTTTTACTTTATTAATATTAGCGATCTCCTTAATTAAGAGCGTCCTATCTATCTTAAAGACCCTTATAAGGATATTCTTCGTAATTACTATATAGGCCTTACGCGCTATCGCCGCTTTTAGTCTAAAGACGCTCTTTACTTAGTCTTAGTTTTACTAATAAGGTTATGCCGCTATATTAAACGTTACCGCAATATCCCCGCTTAAGAGGCGTCTCGCTACTATAGCGGAAGAGATATTAAGCGCTATATTAATTGCTTTTACTATATCCTTTAGCTCGCGGTTTAAGATATCCGGCGTTGCTCTTATTAAGACTACTACTAGCTCGCGTTTATACCGGGGCGGGACCGGCTTTATCTTTATATTATATTATACTAGCCCTTTAAGGCCTACTGCTACTATTACCTAAGTTATTTTAGGTCCTCCCCCTAGGCCCTAAGCTCGGCCTTATCTTAGTTCCTTATAAATAGCTTTCTTTATCGCGCTTTAAATAGCCTTATAAAGCTTAAGGTCGGCCTATACTACGGTTAGCGCGCTCTTAGCGCGCTCCTTAAAGCGGAGGAGGGTTTCGACTATTACCTATACTTAGTCGAACTATATATATAAGACTATACCCGCGATTTCGTTATAAGCCTTCTTTTTATCGGTATCGCGTATAGTCCGGCCGGGCTACGCGCTATCGTCTCGTTTAAGTATATTCGGCTCTTTATTTAGGTGCGTAAAGCTTAGGGGCGTTTCGTCGCGCTAAGCGCTGCGGTCGATGCCGGTGCGAGGCGGACTACCCCCTCGCCCCCGCGTCCCCCGGCTACGCTATAATATCGTCCCGAGGGGGGTAACCGATACCGCTAAATTAATTCTTATTATTAGTAAAAGTTTTAAACGCGATACGCACTTGCTATAGGCGAGTATTTAGTTTGCGAAGAGTTTTATATAATTATTATATTAATAAGTTATATTTTAGGTTATATTTATTAAGCATGAAAATAAAGAAGTAGTAAATATAATATTTAATTAACTAAGTAAAAATAAATAAAGCGGGTTTATAAGCTAATACCTTTTTTAGTGCTAGCTTTTATAGTATAAAAGATAAAAAACGGAAAAAAGAAAGAAATAAGTAATTATAAACTTATTTAAGTTTAACATTATTATTATTTTAAATACTTCTTAAATACTGCTTTTAAGCGATATAATTAAACGCTTTAAAGGGAAGAAGTTTATTAGTATAGTAAATATATTATAATATATTATTAGTTTTTAGTTTACTAAGACTAATAAGAAAATTTTATAGTCGTAAGCTATCGCGGCTTAAAAAGGTTGCTAATAACCCTTAAAAGTTTTAAAAACTCTTGAATTTTTTTTTAAAGGTTTATTTATAATATCCTCTATAAATTCTAAGAATATACAGCGGCTTATATTAACAATATTATTATCTACTTAAATATAGCTAAAGTAATACTTAAAGGTAATGTTTTATGCGTTTTATAATTATAATACTACTTTATCTAGATTAAAAAACTTTTTAGTATATTTATCTATATAACTTCTTATACTTAAAGTAAATACTATTAAGAGAATAAGTATAAATAAACGTATATAAGCCTAAAAGGATGTTATATTTTTAAAGAACCTTTAATAGCTTAAAAACTAAATTAGCCTTACTAAATACTTATATTATATAGTTTTATATTTAACTTAAGAAATTAAAGTCTTATTAAATTTAAAAATAAAGCTACTTTTAGTAAAAAAAAGTATTATTAAAAGCTAAGAATAAGTATATTATTATTATTATAATTAAGTTTATACTAAGGACTTAATATAAGTTTTTAAGCTATTACTCGGTTTTTATAGAAAAAGAAACCGGAGTGCTTAAAGGAAAACCCTCCGCTGCTCTTTCGCTTTAAGTCTTATTATATTAGCCCTTATAACTATATATAGGAAGAAAGTAAGCGCCGGCTATAAATAAGTTAATCTGTTTATTAGTTTAAACTACTATAGGCCCGCTATAAAGTAATAACGACTTTATAATAAGTAATTAATATATCTCTTAGTTACTATTAGTCGGTAAAATTCTTCTTATAAGTATTTATATATCCGCCGAAATATATATTTTAAGTTATCGCTTTATTTTTAGCCGCTATAAGGCTTAGCGGGCTATAAAGTTTTGCTAGTCTTTAGCTAAGCTAAGGGCGCTTTAAGGTTTACTAAGTCTTAAAAGGGGCCTTTACCGAATTATTATATCGGCACCGCGCCGCGTTATTAATATTAAAATTACTAGTTATCCGGTATAGGTTTTTATTATCTTAGTCTAAGACTAAACTAAGGTTTAAGGCCGCGCTTTTAGTAAGTTATCGTTGCGCTTAAGTAAAACTAAGCTTAAGCAAGCTTACTTATAGCGGGGCTAAGCTACTAGTTAATTTATAAGCGCTTTAAAAAGCGCTAGTTAGCTAATTTTATAGTAGGTTAGCGCGGTCTGCTAATTTAGCTAAAAAGACTATGCTTTTAGCTAGATTTAAACCGACCTTAATAATATAGCTAGTATGCTTTTTAAGTATATAACTACTATACTATAAGGGTTAAGAATAAGCATAATAAACTATAAAAGCTACTTTTTAATATTTGCCGAAAATAAAGCCTTAATAAATTTAACTAAAAAGCTTATTAAGCTTTAAACAATTTCCTACTTTAACCTCGCTAAAAACTTATTTATTTAAATTAATACGTCTTAAGAATACGGAGTAGTAGCTTTAGCCTTTAATATAAAAAAAGGTATAAAAATAATAATAAGACTTTACTAGCGCAGACTAAGGTTTAGCTTATAATTTACTTAAGCCACGCTTTTAAAAGCCGAGAACTTTTATATTAGCTTATAATATATAAAGTAGCAGGCCTAATACAAGTAGTTTATAAGCTATATATTATAATACTATTAATAAAAATCTTATAAGTTATAATTTATACTAATTATATTAATACTTATAAGATTATATATTTAAAGTCTTTACTTTTAATTAGTATAAAGTTTTATATTTAGCTATTTCTTACTTCTTAATATTTAAGCTAATTCCTGCTTTTAGTATACTATATCTTAAGCATTAAGAATATTATACGAAATATACTTGAATATTTATTATATAAAAACGATAAATAAGCTAATATTTTAAACTAATAAAGGCAATTAAAACGTATTTAAAAAATAAAACAATAAACTATATATTCTTTATATAGAAGTATTAATTAAATTACTACTCCGCTAAAACATAATTAATAAGTATATAAAGGATATATAAGAAGCAAAAATTATTATATAGCTTAATAATAAGAATATTATTCTTAGACTTTTATTTTTTTTAGTTATAAGAATTATTATACTTTATAGAAACTAATAAACGCTAAGCACTATATATTCTTAAGACTTATATAAAGGAAGTTATTAAAAATGCTTATACTAAGTACTTTTACGCTAGCTATACTTATATATAGTAAGATGTATCTTTAAGTTTCTTAAACTTAAAGCTTAATAAATATTTAAAGAAAGTTATAAATAGCTATAATACTTATACTTATATTTTAACTAATTAAAGTAAAACGTTAAAGTAACTTATCTTAACTTAAAGCTTATTAGTTTTATATTATATAATAATAAAAAAGTTTATTATTAAGCTCTTAATAGTAAAAGTAAAATAATCTTTATAAAAGAATCTTATAAAGAACTTTTTAAATACCTTATTAATAATAATTAATAAATTCTTAAAGAGGTAAAAAGAAAGCTATTACTATATATTATTATAGTAATAGTAGTAGCTTCTTTTAAGTCTCCTTATAGCTATCTTAAATATACTGCTAAAAGCTCCTTATAGTACTAAACCTTATATTTAACGATCTCTTTTATATACTAAAAGTAGTCTTTTTCCGTCTTTATAAGTAGCTTTATATTAATACTAATATTAAGGCCACGAGGTATTAAATAGTTAAGTAAAAAGTCTTAGTATTCCTAAAGATTAATACGTATAATAAACCTTAAGGAAATATAGTATACCGCTTTTAAATAAGTTAATCGTTAGTCTTAAGGGCATTTTATTTACTAATTAATTTAATAAGGCGTTTATATACTAAGTTTATTTGCTAGCTAAAGCTAGGATATATTTCTTTAATCGTAAAATTTATTAAAAAGCTTGTAGAATTTAATAGCGCGATCGGCGCTCTTACCGGTATATATATCCTTACTTTTATATTAAACGCTCGTTAAAAGAGGTTTTAGTAAAAAGAAATAGTATCTTATAGAATATATTAGTAGTAATCTCTTTTAATAGCCTCTTTACTTATATACTTACTAGTACTAAAAGCTTTATTTATAACTCGCTGTTATTATATATTACTCTTATAAAAAGCCTTCCTTTACTTAAGACTTATTTCTTCCTTAGTAATATAAGCTTTAGCTTAAAGCTTAGCATTAAAATACTATATAGTAGTATATAATATTATCTTTTTAATAAAAGCAAGGTAAATAAAAAGCTACAGAATTCTTATAAGATCCTTTATTTATAGTATATATAGCTTTATATAATAGTAAAATAAGTATTTAGTCGTTATAAGCAAAAATAAGTAGTAATTTAATATAGCGTACTTAAATATAGCTTTATTAACTAAGTTAAGCTTATATATATAATAGTAAAGCTTTTTAACTTTATGTAAATTAATAAAAAAGATTGTAAAAAGAGAAAAAAAAAGTTACTTAATAAATTAAAAATATAAAGCTTTTTATAAAGATCGCTTATAAGCTATTTTTATTATTAAAGGCTATATAAAAACTAAAATACGTAAGTTAATTGCTAGCTAGATATAAAATACCTATTAAACTATTTTCGCTTAGTAAAAGTATAAAGAGGATATAAAGAGCGAAGAAAATAATAAAAACAATAAAAGCAATAAAAGTAAAAAAAGAAATAAGGATAAAGGCCTTAAGCTAGCTTAAGAAAGTATGAATATAGCTATAAGGTAATAGCCTTAGTTATTAAGGAAAACCTATAGCTTAATTATAGCCTTAATATTATAAAAATACTTACTTACTTATATTATATAAATCTATTATAATTATTTCCTTTTTCTACTATTATTTTTATTCCTTATAATAGTAGTAAATACGCTATAACTAATAGCAGCAGCTATAATAGCAGTAGTAGTAGTAGTAGTAGTAATAGTAGTAGTATAATCCTGCTTAAAGCTTTACTTAATTTTAGCCTCCTTAAGGCTTCCCTTAATTTTAGCCTCCTTAAAGCTTCCCTTGATTTTTTTAGTAATATATAGATTAAAAGATATTTTATCTTTTTATATATAGACCTTTTATAAACCTCCTTTTTAATAAGGACTATTTATTATTCGTTATTATTTATTAAACTATTTATTATCTCCTTACTTATTTTAAATCACTTTTTATTATATATAAGCTACTTAATAGCTACTAAAAAAATAAAACAAGAGCTTTACTACTTAGTTACCTTTTTTCCTTTTATCTACAACTAATTCTCTTTATAAAAATTGCTCTTTTACTAAATGCCTTAAACAGGCCTTTTTTACGTTTAAAAGTTATAAGCCTAAATCTCTTTTACTTCGAAATAAGGAGCTAATAAGTGTAGAAAAGAGCAGGCTTATAGCTATAAGTAAGGGGATTATAGAAATATAAAGAGTATGCGAAAAAGTAAAGGAATAAGTAAGATATATGTATATAAGGTTAATAATCTATTTAAGGTTAAGGGGGGACTAAGGCCTCCTTATATAGACAATTCCTAAGCTATAAGTAACTTAAGTGATTTAGAAAAGAGCCCCCTATCTAGCGCAGTTATGTATAGTAGGATAATAGCTATTATAAGGCTAATGTTATATTTATAAGCCTAGAGATTAATTCCGCAAGGAATACGAGGTGGCGTAGCGACTTAGCACGGATTATGCATATAGTCTCCACATACACCTCTTCTAAATCTGCTTATATCTTACTTATGTATGCGAAGAATAATATGAAAAAATATGTATAGTATGTAGAATAGTATAACAAATTTAATTTCTATTTTAGCGTATTTATGTTATATGTAATTTATGCTGTATTTAGCCTATAGGCTGCGGGAGAGTATATTTTACTCCCTTATACTTCGTATAAAAGAAATTAGTTGTTATAGCACCTTTATTTTATTTACGCCCCTGCTAGTTAATTACGCCCTTTAAGAGGAGAAAAAACGCTCTCCTTACGGAAAATTACCTATAAAAGCATTTTATTTACGCCGCTTTATTTACCCTTTTTCCCCTTTTACTAAAATAATAGAATTTACAAGCTTTTTAAAGAGAACCGTCTTTAACGGCCTACTTAACTAAGAACGTTAGATTTTAACGATATAAAAATACGCTACATCTTATAAAGTTTAGGATTAAATTAATCCCTTAATTACCTTAAAAGATCTTATTTTATAGCTTCTTAAAAAAACCTTAGTCTTATTAGTAAATCCTTAAGCGAAGAAAATTACTAACCTTTTTATTAATAATTCAAAAACTTATAAGTTCCTTTACTTAAAGAATCGAACTAAATTACAAAGCTATAAAGACTAGTAAAAGGCTCTTTTAACTTTAAAGTAATATATTATAAAAAACATCGGAAATTACTATTCTACGATCGTAGATATTTATAATATTCTTACTAAGCTTTCCTTACTATAAAAACGGGTATAGCCCTCTTTATAAAATAAGGAAAAAGAAGTCCTTATAAGTTTTTTAAGGATTTTATCTTTAGCGGATAAAACTAACTTAGCTACTTAAATAATAAACTAGTAAAAGGCCCTTATAAATATAAAAAAAACGTAGCTTTTAAAGGTAAAAGGCCTACGCTTTATATAGAGCTTTTTAAAGGCTATTTTTAGCCTTAATAGCTCCTTTACTAATTATTAAATTAACTAAATAGACGACGAAGAAAGATAGAAAAAAAAGTAGGTAGTAAGAGACCTTGTTAAACAGCATTGAAATTATAAAGATTTTTAAAAAGTAAGAAGCTACGAAATTAATAAAGAAATTAAAATCCACTTCCTTTATTATTTTTTAAGGCTACTGTTTTAAAGACCCTTCTTTTTTAGCCCCGTCTTCGCCTTTTTACCTTTAAAAGAAACGGTATTATAATATAGACTATTTTTATTATAACGAAAAAATACGGCTAAACGGCTAAAACCTAAGTAAGGAAATCTATAAAACTATTAACGAATTCCTTACTAGTACTCGCAATATAGCCTCGGTTAAAAACGCTTTTTATAAAGCTAAGAAATATAAATCCGCTTTTATAAATTTTTAATCGGATTCTTAATCTATAGAAAACCCGGATTTAATAAATATATAAGTATAAGCCGTAGCTATAACTAAAACGGCCCTTTTTACTATATTATAAGTACCTATATAAACGTATTTATTAAAAAGCTTATTTACCCTTTATTAGGGATTTAATAAGTATATTTATAATGCTTAAGACCGCTTCTTAAATTATATACTAATATAAGCCTTAGCTTAGCGGGCTCCGGAGAGTCTTAAATCCTCGAATACGGCACTGTCTTTATACGAATTTCTACTAGAATATTTTAGTTAAATAACGTTACCTTTATACCGACTTTTTATATAAGTGTTACTTTCTTACTAAAAGTATAATAAGCAAAAATCTACTAGAATTCTTAAATAAGCAGTATTGTTTTTGCTTTAAAAGAAGTCTATTAAACGTAGCTATTATATAATTAATACGTTATTAAATATAACGAAATTAAATTAGCTTCTTTTTTTACCCCGATTTTTTCTTTATTCTTTTCTTCTTTTTCTTTTTTCTTTTTATTTAACTTTTTTTTTATTCCGGAAGAAAAGGAAAAACTTACTATAACTACTTCTTTCTCTTTTCTTTAGCTTTAGTATAAGAAACTAAGGCACTTTAATAAGTAAGCATTGCGAAAGACCCTCTTTAATAAAGGTATATCTATTTTCCCGTTTTTTACTATCCTTAACTAAAAGTCTTATAAGCTTAAGAAATCTATAAGCATTATATTATAAGTATAACTAACTATTAAGGCTACAAGGCCGTTTTATTACATTTTTATAACTTCTTTTTACTACTTAATTCTTATAATAAAAAGAAGGTTACTTTTCTTATTAAGGATAATTTTACGAACTTAATTTTCTTTTACGCCTTTTTAAATTTAATATTAAAGGAGCTTCTTAACTACTTAACTACCTTTTAAGGCTTTATTATAAAGGCATTTTAACTTTATTCTTTTTAAAATTTATAAGGATAATAATAAAGCCTTATAAAATTAATACTAAGAATTTATTATAGAATAAAAGATTATTAATAAACCTTTTGCCCCTTATATACTAGCTTAAAACGGCTTTCCGAAGCGTATAAAAGGGGTACTTTCCTTAAAGGCCTATATAATACGGATTTCCTTAAATTTACTTATTACTTTTTAGCTAAAAATCTTAAAAACGGCAACTTTCCTTTATAATAAGACGTCTTAAAGGACTCCTTAAGGTCCTTAGACTTCCCTTACTAAGAACCTATAAACCTAGCTTATAAAGAATAGTAAGAGAATTCCCCTTCTTTCCCCCGATCTTTTTACTATTTATAAATATAGTAATAAAGCTTATCTTTTAACGATAAAGGCTTTTAAGAATACTATAAAAAAGACCTTAAGCTTTAAAACTAAGTAGAAGTTAGCTTTTTAGTTAGCTACGACTTTACTAATATTTATCGAATATTTATCTTTTCCCGATAAAAGGTTTTAAAAGTATAAAACGTTACTTTTAACGAGCAGTCTTTCTTTTTAAAGACGGTACCTACATAGGACCCCGTATTAATTAAAGAATACGTATTTTTAACTATATATTATAGATTATAATAATACTATATATAACGATTTTTAAAGTACTGAAATTTAATCGTAAGACGTAATAAAAACAATAAAGTTAAATCCTCTTATTAATACGCAGCTTCGGACTTTAAATTCCTTACTAGAACGTATTACTTTAAATATGAAAAATACACTATTAAAGAGCCTTAAAAAGGCGCTTTCTAATAATAGTTTTATCGACGAAGATATATTACGTAATATCTTTTAAATTAAGCTTTAAAGCCGCCTGCTTTAAAGTGTTAATTTTAATAGCATAACTAATATTCCCGCAGCGGAAGAAATACTTAAAGACTAAGGGAATATAATAGAAATTCCTTAAGATCTAATTTTTGCCCTTAGACTTTTTTAAGCTCCCCGATTTATAAGGAACTATACTGCTTTTACCGCTGTTTTACCGCTACTTTTCTTTTAGCTTTTATAAGCCATATTTAACGCTTCTTTTTACGCTTTCTAGAAAAGGAAGATATATTGTAAAGACTTACCGCCTTTTTCTTAATTTTAGTCGGACTTAGCAACGTACCGATTTAGTAAAGAATTTAAAAAAGTAACGTAAAACTCCTTATTAAAAAAAAAGACTCTTTTTTTTAATTATACGCCTCGAAATTTAGCAACTACTTAACCTTTACCTTTATATTAGATTTTTACTTCTAAATATAATAAGTATAGATATCTATAAAAATTTAAAGGCCGCCTTTATATACGCGGAGACTAATAGCCTAATAATAATAAAGAAACTTATATAGCTACTTTAGTAGCAAGGAATTTCTATATTTTTATAGCTATAGTAGCAAAATTTAACTTTAAGACTTAATCTTTTAAAATAATTAACGTATTTCTTAATATAATTCTTAACGAAGAAATCTACGTTTATCTCTTAAATAAATTTCAAATACCCAGATACGTATTATAGCTAGTAAAAGTCTTTTATAGACTTTAATAGTTACCCCTTTCTTAGTAAAAAGAGCTTTCTTTAACCTTTATTTTCTTATAGCTTTAATAATACCTTAAGAAGCTTTATATCTTTACTATGAATTTTATACTTTTCTTTTTGTATATTAAAAATATTATTATTATATTTTAAAAGAAAGATAAAAAAAAGCTAATAATTTTTTCTCTTATTTTAAAAAGACGTATTCCCTTACCGATAATAGCACCCTTATATTCTTCTTAAGAGTATATATTATCTAAGACCGGTAGCTTTAAAAGCTATATATTAGCTAGTTTACTTATATTAATAAAATACGTAATATATATAACTTAGACTTTTTTATTTTAAAAAAGTCCCCTTTTCTTATTTTTAAGACTTTAAAGAAGAATATAGCTATTATATTTTATAAAGAAATCTACTACTACTAATTCTTTATAGGATTTATTAATCTTTTAGCAATTCCTATAAGACAAAATATCTTTAAAGCTTTAAATACCCTTATTACATTTATATAAAATCTATCCTAATAAGATATATAGCTAGTAAAGTCTTTTATTTCCTACCCTTTTTCTTAATATTATTTTAGTATTAAGTTCTCCGATACTAAAAACTTAAAGCTACTTATATATACGGATATAGCTTTAATAAATAACCTTAAACCTAAAAAATCTAGTTAAGGATATATTGTAAGCCTTTTTAACGGACTAAATACTTAGTTTATATTATAAAATATTAGCGGCTACGATAAAACTCCTTACTTTACTCTTAAAGAGCCTTATAAAACCTTATAGCGGGAACGCTTAAAGTATATACTATAAAGGCTTTCTTAAAGAGATATAATAGATATTACTAAATAAACCCCGCTAAAGCTTTTACGATATAACTATAAATACTTAAGAGCTTATTTAACTATAGTTTACGACGTTTTAAACTATAAAAAACACTATAAAAGCTATTAAATAGATTCTATTAGTGTTTTTAAATGTTATTTAAGGATTTGTATAAGATATCTTAACTATAGTTTAGCTTATTTTATATTAAAAAAGCACCTAAAAAGATATAAGATAAACCTCACCGCAATTATTAAAGGACATTTAAGGATATTTTAAGGATTTCCTTAACTATAGTTTATAGTATTTCTAACTAAGCTTATACTTCGTTTATTAAGTAAATGTATAAAGATATTTATAGTTTATTTATATACTAATAATAAATAATAAGATAATATAGTTAAAGATCCTAAAAATTAGCTTAAAAGATTAAGTATAAAGTAGCTAGCTATACTTTAAAGAAAAGATAAGCTTTTTACTATTTATAAACCTTTACATATATTTATATATAGTAATTAGTTCGTTATACTAGCTAAATTACCGGTAATTAGTTTATAGTTCTAGCTTTAATTAATAGTAATTAGTTTATAATATTAGCCTTAACTAATAGTAATTAGTCCGCGCTTTTTCCCCTTATCTTTATACTATAAAGCATAGTAAATAGTAGTAATTCCTACTTATTTAAACGGAAATTCTTTAAATATTTACTAAGCTAAAAGCGATTATATTATATAATTAAGTACTTATTTTATAAGAAGTTAGATACTAAATAATAGTTTCTTTTATAAAAAGCTCTTATTAGCCTTTAAGTTTAACCTTAATAATAAGCACTTTTTTATTAACGCGCTTATAATTAAACTTTAAGATAAGTAAGATATAAAAGCGGAAAAGGCTGCGTCTTATTAAGTATACCGGTTTAATAATCTCCTTTACTCTTTTTTAAGGTATTATACTATAATAGCTTATAAAGCTAAATAGGACGTAAAATAAGTCCCGCTTAGCTAAGCTAAAACTACTACCTTTTAAAAAGTAATCCGCTTTTAAAATACTTATAAAAATAAACTATAAAAGGATAAAACTTATATAATTAAGTAAACTAAATTCGGTATTTCTTAAACGGATTAATTATCTTAAAAAGAAAAGAAGTAAGAATAAGCTAACTTTAAGACTTTTTAGCTCCCCGCTCTTTAAATACCCTTTAAATTAAGGCGGCAATAAAACTACTTTTCCCTTAAATAAATAAGCTTAGCGGATATTTTTTACTATATATTATTAATAAAGGTTAATTTAAAAGCTTTAATTAAAAATCTACCTTAAAGGATATTTAGTAATTTCTTAGCTTAATATTATTATTTAGCCTTATTCGCTTTAGCCATGCTAATTAAAGCGTTTTTAAGACTCTTAATAAACAAAAATAAGCTTTTTACCCTTAAGGCCTTATAGTATACTAGATTTTAAGACACGTATAAAATAAAAGGTTAAGTACTTAATAAAAGTATTAAGACTAAGACTTTAATAATAAGCAATAAAAACGCGGTAAGTAATACTTTTAGTAAGCTAAACTTATTTATACTTGGCGCGTAAATACTAAGACTAAGTATAGCTTTAAGCCCCTTAATAAGAATAGTAGTAATATTTAATTAATAATTTCTTAGTTTTCTTTAAGTATTAAGAAAAAAAGATATACTTATTAAGCCTTAAGAAAAACCTTTAAAAATATAAGAAGATTTAACTTATTAAAACTATTAAAAGTATCTTTTAATAAAGTTTAAGAAGATAATAAAGCTAATATATTTTAAGGAGTAAACTATTTTATTAACTTTATCTACTAAAACGCTAATAAAAATAAGGCTTATATAAATAAATTAGCTATTTAATTACCCTCTTTCTTTTTAAGAAATATAGCAGAATAATACTTTAAAGACCTTTTAAAACTATAATAAGAAAAACTTAATAAGCCTAGTAAAAAAAACTCCTCCGCAAACTAAATACTTACTTATAACGGGTATATATCGCGTTTAAAACTTTTACTAATAATAGCAATTATTTCGGTAGTATTAGTTACCCCCTTAAGACGATATCGTAATATAGCTAAGGGATGCGGGGGTAAGGGAGTAGTCCGCCTTATACCGGTATTAACTATAGCGCTTAGCGCGATAAGACGCCCTTAAGCTTTACGCACTTAAATAAAAAGCAGAACCTACCTTAATAAGATAATAGTATATAGCTTAGCCGGACTATATATAATACCGATAAAAAGAAGGCTTATAATAAAATCGCGGGTATAGTCTTATATATATAGTTTAATTAAGTATAAGTAATAGTTAAAACCCTCCTCCGCGCTAAGGAGCGTACTAAGAGCGCGTTAACTATAATACGGGCCGACTTTAAGCTTTATAAGGCTATTTAAAGCGCGATAAAGGAGGCTATATATAAGGAACTAAGATAAGGATAGGCTTAAGGCTTAAGAGGGCTTAAGTGCACTTAAGTAATAGTAGTAGTAGGCCTTAAAAGGCCGGTATAATATAACGCGATAATAAAGCTAATCCCGCTTTAATATAAACATAAGCTAGTAGTAATCTTAATAAAGGTAACGCTAGATATCTTAAATTTTAAACTAAAAGATATAGTTAAAGCGATTAATATAGCGCTTAATATCTCCTTCTTTATAGTAGTAAGATGCCTTTTAAGCGGGGATATCGCGGCAATATTTAATATAGCGGCATAATCTTATTAATAAAACTAAGATTAAGTAAGGAGCGTCTTTAAGCTAAAAGTAATAATAGTATATAAAGCCTATATAGTAATCGCGAAGAATATTTTAGTAAGGGTTTTTAAGATAGATAAGGCGCTTTTAATTAAGGAGATTGCTAATATTAATAAAGTAAAGGTTATATAAGCGTAAGTAATACGGCCTTAAACTAAGACCTTTATAGCTATAACCTTTATTATTAGTATAAGTAGCTTAGTAAAAGCTAATAAGCTATATAATATAAGCTTATTTTTTAAAGCTTAGATATTTTAGTATAAGCTATATAATAAGTTAGTTTAACTTACTTAGTATTATAATTACTATAAATATAGATATATTGCTAAATATTATACTTTAATATAGCTATATACTTACTATAAAAGGACTTTATATATAGGCGGCGAAGATAAATACCGCGTAAAGAAAGGCGAAATCCCTTATAACTATATATCCTATAATAAGTAGTACTTATTATAGTCTTATACTTATCTTATAGTAGTAAAAGCTTAAGATAAAGTAAGGGATAACTACTTAAACCGCTTATAGCGTTTTACTAGCACTTATAGCTAGCCGGACCTTTAAATCCCCTTTTTCTTTATAAAAGACTATAAGCCCGCTTTATTATAAGCGCGGAAACGCTTTAAACGACTAAGAAAAGATAGGTAAATGCTATCGGCCCCGCCGGAAATGCTATCGGCCCCGCCGGAAATACTATCGGCCCCGCCGGCTAAGGCTTAAGCAGTAAGCACTAACTTAAGTAATATTAAGCGATATATAAGAGAGTAAAGCGTATTGCTCTTAACTTAAGCTATTACCTTTTCTTAAACGATAAACATTACTTTAACCCCTTACGTATAAAACTAAAAGTCTTTTATTAAAATATATAAAAGGGATATAAGCTAGCACGGCTAGCCCTTAGCTACCGCGCTAAATATAACGTAATAGCGCTTTAAGAAGTAGAGAAAATATAAAGCTTTAAAGCCTTAGCCTTAAAAGGCGCACTATACTAGCTAGTTTATAAAGAGGGCCGTAATACAATATATATTTATAAAAAATATAATATAAGGACGTAAATACCGCGGACCGGATATAATTAAGGAGAGATAGCCTTTAGCGATAGTATAAGGTTAAGGTCCTTATACTTACTACTAAAAGGAATATAAATAAGGCTAGTTAAGGCCTTAAGTAAAATTAATAGCTAAGGTCCCTTAGTCTTAGTTAAGGACTTTAATATCTACTACTTACTTTAAGATGCTTATAACTAGACCTTTAATAAAGTAAAATAGTTTATTAAGGAAGCCGTATAGCTTTAGCTTAAACTAGCTATACTAAAAAGCAAATATATATAGTTCTTTTATAGATATAAAGATAGTACGATTAACCTTATATAAGCTATAATAAAGATAGTAGCTTAGTTTATTAGCTTAAACTTAAACTTTATAAAGTCCGATTATATCTTATAAGTAGTCTTATTTAAGATAAGTATAAGGCTAAGTAAGACGTTTACTATACTAAAGTAAAAAGAAGTAAAGAAAAAGAGGGTTAAAGCGGAGGCCTTATCTTAGCTTAAAATATAATAGCCTACGCTTTATAGCTTATAAAAGATCGATATAAAGATAGATAGCTTATATAATAACCTTAATTAAATCGCTTACGCGATAGTGCTATATCGGAAGTAAGCGGTCTAAAAGGGGAACGCTTAGTTTACCTTAAAGACGACTTAAGCTATACGGACTACGAAGAAGGCTTAAAAGCACTATAAGGGGCACTAGACCTAAGTAAATTAAGAGGCGATATAAAAAGCGGCCGCGGCTTAAAAATAGTCCGTGCGTAATATAAGATAAGAGTATTAAAAGGATTTCCTTAAGGAGATTAGCGCTAATAATACTAAGTTATAAAACGTTAAATAGTAAGCGCGGATATATAGCGGACTGCCTTTAGACCCGGTATACTTATTACTACTAACTAGTAAAGGCTATAAGCACTAACTAACTTTTAACTTTAATAAAAAAGCCTAGCTTTTAGCGGAACGCTTTTTTTTAACTAAGGCCGCGATGCTTTTAAGACCCCCCCGCCTTCTAGCTAATAAGGAGCTATTTATTAAGCGGTATATCGGCCTTATAAATATATCTTAAGTAATAAGTAAGATAGCGAGCTAAAAGGCGGCGGGCTTAGATAAGATCCCGCTTAGCTTCCTTAAGCTTTATAGCCCGGCGTTCTTAGCCTAGCTAGTAACGATCTTTATAGCTTATATAAAGACCTCGCACTTTCCGGCTTAATTTCGAACTATAAATATAGTAGTACTACGAAAGCTAAGGAAGAAGCTTAAGGTATACCGTATAGTTAAAGGGTAAAGGCTTATTTCCTTCTTACCGATAATAAGTAAGGTTTTAAAATAAATTCTAACTTAAAGGCTCGCGATTATAGCGGAGGTAAATAAGGTCTTACTTAGTAAGAAGTTTAAAAATAAAAAGAAGAGGTTTATAAAGGCGGCGATACTTTAAGTAACGGAACTAATATATATAATATAAGCTAAAAGAGGGATTATATCGTTCCTTTAACTTAATATTAAAAGAGCTTTTAATATAGTTAACTATAAGAAACTTTTAAAGGAGCTTACCCTTTAAAGCTACTTTAAGTAGCTTACGAAACTAATATATAGCTTTATAAATAAGCGCTACTTAACTTTTTATTTTAATAGAAAAAAGGCTATATTAGTATATATTGCTATTAAAGTTCTTTAAAGCTTACTACTATTCTTAATCTTATTCTTTTCCTATATAATACCACTTTATAAAAAGCTTAAAAAGCTAAAAAGAGTTTATATTATCGGTTTTGCGAATAATATAAATATTCTAAGTATTAGCTTTAAAAAGGGTATAATAGTAGCACGACTTAAGGCGGCTTAAGAAGTATATGCCTTATAAGTAAAAGAGTTCGCGGTAAACTTTAAACTTTTAAAAAGCGAACTTATTTACTTTATAAGAAAATATAAAGCAATTATAACCTTTATCTACTTAAAGGCCGCGATAGTTATACCGTTTTAAAACGCTAGGCTTTTAAAAGTATAAGTAAACTATAAGCTTTAATAAAAGGTATACCTTAATAAGCTACGTATTAAGCTAAAAAGGTAAAACCTAGCCTTAATAAGGATTGCGGCGTTTATATAAAAGTATACCTTACTTTAAGCTTAAAAAGTCTATAATAAAGTCGTTTAGTCCTTTATATCGTACGCTATAGTTACGTTTTATAAGATAACTTTAGCGGGCAGAAAGCTTTATAAGATAGCTATAAAGCTAGCGCGGGACTAAACCGCTTACTTTTAAATAGTTATAAAAGCCTATTAAGCTACTTTAATTTATTAACTTAAAGCTAAGACTTAAGTCTTACTAATTAACCTCTACCTTAATTAAAGAATAGTTAATACCTTTAAGAGGCTAAAAGACTCCGGAATCTTAAACTTAATCTAACGCGCGTTTATATTAATAACGAGGCTACTTTAATAGCGTAAATAATAGCTAAGACGGCCTATACCCTTAAGACCGCCGCTTTTAAAAGCACTTAAAAGGGTATAGTCTTAAGTTAAGACTAATAAGCTATAAGAAAAGAAAAAAACTAAGGAGATTCTTTATAAGAAGTAAGTAAAGCGGTAAAGCTTAAAGGAGAAGCTTATAAAGTAGCGCTAGACTATACTTTACCCCGCTAACCTCCCGCCCCGGTTTAATAAGGCTATAGCGCTTAACTGCTATAAGGCGCTGCTTAAATCCTTAAGCTTTATAATTACTTAAATATAAACTAAAGTAATAAGCTTTAAAGACTTTTTATTCCGCTATAATATACTTAAAGTAATATTGCCTTTTTATAACTATAAGTAGCGATAAGATACTATTTACTATATAATAATAAGTTATAAGCTTACTAATAAGGTAAGGGCGGCGTTAGTATAGTAGCTTTATAATATAAGCGAGGTGCGGGCAAAGCTTTAAAAATAAGAGATAGCGGCTATCTTAATAAGATAGTTCTTAAGCTTAAAACGCCTTTATTAATTCGACTTAGTAATATAGCTATACTAAGGAGAGGGGATAAAGCACGCGGGGGCCTTAGCTATACTTTAGTTAAGAGGGGGCGCACTTTTATTAAACCGCCCTTTTAATATAGCTTAAAAGGGATAACTTACTACTATAATAAACGCTATAAAGCATTAAAACGCTAAAACTTAGACCCCCTCTTATTAAGCTTATAAGACCTTTAATAGGCCTAACTTAAGCTAATGCTTTAGCTAGTCCCTTAACGCTTCCCCCCCTCTTTAAAAATAACCCCTTTACTTTATTTAAAGCCCGAGCTTATTATTATTATCCTTAGTACTATACTAAGACCCGCCGGATTAAGAAGTACTATAAAGGCGCCCCGCTTAGCTACGACTATAAGTTAAGGTAATAAGCGCCTTTCCCCTCCCTTATCCGCGCTTATAACGGCTTAAGGTCGCGGTAAGGGTAAATAAAGAGGATATCGCCTTATTAATAGCCTTTTAAGGTATTTACTTTAAGACCTATAAGGTGCCCGCTATTAAGGAGGCACCGGCTATAGTATAAGCGGGCGAAAGAGGCGGTATAAACTTAAGCTAAGTAAGGCGGCTTAAATAATACTTAATTAACTAAGCTAAGTTAAGTATTATAAGGAAGTTAAAAAGGAGCGACCTAGCTTTACTATAAGTAAAAAACTAATAATACTTAAGGTTTAAGCTAAGGTTTTTAGTCTCCTTTTCTTAGTCCGCTAAGCTAAAAGCGGGGGCAATATAAATACGCTTTAAGGTAGCGTTTAAAAAGTTATTAGCTTTAAAAGCGCTACTTTTAAAAAGGCTATAAGTACGCTTTAATATAGCTAAAAGAACGCCGCGGCTAGTTAGTAAGCTAAGGGCGGGTATAGTAAGAGTTAAAATAAATTCTTCTTTTTTATTATTAACGTCGCTAATATCGCTATCGCTACTATTAGCATTAAAAATAATAAAGGTAGCGTTAAAACTAAGCTAAGGGCCGCCTTTATCCTTAAGGTCCTTAGTATCGGCCTCTTTATTATCGCTCTTACCCTCCTCCTCCTTTAAGTTAGATATAACGTTAGCCTTAATAGCCTTTCTTTTACTTTTACGCTTAAGCGCCTTTTAATACTTAAGCTTTAAAGTAAAAGCGGCGCGTTTTTAAGCACGAGCTTTAGCGAGAGCCTTAGCTTAAGCCTTCTTCTTAGCTTTAGCCTTAGCTTTAAAATCTTTTAAAATAATAAAGATCTTAAAAAGCGTAGGCTTAAGTAAGGTAAGGGTAGTACAGGCCCGCGCTAAGTCTTAGTTAAGCAAACGACCCTTAAGGGCGATATCCCGGCCTTTATAGCCGCTAAAGCTAAGATAGTTAGCTATTATAAATAGCGTATTTTTTATACTTATTATAGTTTAAGCTATAAAGTAAATAGTTTAGTATATAACTATAATAATACCGGTAAGCTTATTAGCGAAATTAGTATTAGCTTTATAGGCCGCGCGCGCGTTATTAATAAAACGGATAAAGGTAAAGGTAAGAAGCTTAATATTTTTATTAAGTAAGGCCGGACTAAAAGCGGCCTTAAATATAAAAGAGTGGGCTATAATAGCTTTAGCGTATTGCTAAAGCTTTATTACTATAAAGATAAGCTTTATATATATAAAACGCTTAATAAGCTTACTAAACTTATATAACTTTTTTTAAGCGGCGTAGAGCTTATAAGCTATATCCTTACTAATAGTAGTAAGCTATAAGGGGGATTAGCTAAGTAGCGAAAGCGGATTTAACGTAAAACTACTAACTTAAAAATAAAAACGGTTACTAAAAGCGTAGGTAATATATACTTTTATAAAAATAGCTATAAGAAAGTTAGTAATGCGAGTTATATATACTTAAGCGGCGGATATAGCTTAGATATATATAAGCTTAGTTTTAATAGCCTTAGAAAACTATACGTATATTGTTACTTAATAAGCGGCCTATATATATATAGTAAGGGATCATATGCTTAATACTATAGTAAGCTTAAGCGTTCTTATTTTTAGTATCTTAACTTAGTAGCTTTAAGAGTGTTATAAAATCTAAACAGCCACGCTTAAACTTATTACTTTACTCTTAAAGAGCCTTATAAAACCCCGTAATAAGAACGCTTAAAGCACGTACTATAAATGCTTGCTTAAAGAGATATAATAAATATTACTAATCGGACCTTACTAAGGTTTTTAAGATATAACTATAGAGGGTTAAGAGCTTACTTAACTATAGTTTATAACGTCTTTAACTATAAAATATACTATAAAAACTACTAAGCGGATTTTGCTAGTATCTTTAAAGGATATCTAAGGATTTTTATAGGATATCTTAACTATAGTTCGACCCGTTTTTAACTATAAAAGCACCCCGGAAGATATAAGATAACCCTTACCGCGATTTTAAAGGGATATTTAAGGATATTTAAAGGATTTCCTTAATTATAGTTTATAGTATTTTTAACTAAGCTTATACTTAGTTTATTAAGCGATTTTATAAGGATATCTATAGTTTATTTATATACTAATAATAGAAAAAAGGATAGTATAGTTAAAGATCCTTAAAATTAGCACAAAGAACTAAGTATAAAGTAGCTAGCTATACTTTAAAGAATAAATAAGCTTTTTACTATTTTTAAACCCTTATATATATTTATATTTAGTTATTAGTTTATTATACCGGCTTAATAAGCGGCAATTAGTTTATAGTACTAGCTCCGACTAGCGGTAATTAGTTTATAGTACCGGCCCCGACTAGCGGTAATTAGTCCGCGCCCTATCCCCTTATCCTTATACTATAAGGCGTAGTTAGAAGCGGGCTAATATTAAGGTTAAAAAAAGTAACCTTCTTTTTAAGTATAGTGATAGTAATAATAATAGCTTAATAATAGTAAAAAGGCGAAAGTATATTAAAGGTAAGTTAGCGGATAAGTAATAAGCGCGTATAAAGGATAAGCAGGTTTTTAAGGAGAAAGGAGAAAGGTATATATAAGTACGCGGCGCGTAAGAGGCTTTATCTTTAAGACTATAAGCGGGATTAATTACTAAGCGGCGCGGCGTAAACGTACGATAAGCTTAATTAAGAATATATATATACTATAAGGTGCCGAATTCTTATTAAAAGAGCCCGCTTTAAGCCTACTTTTTAAGGCCGCGCGACTTATAGTTAAGGTGCGAGATAGAATCCTACTTACCCTCTTACCTTTATATTAAAAGGGCGGCTAAAAGGGGATAAAAAATAAACTACTACCTATACTTTACGTCCGGAGCTTTAAGGCTCCGGGCTATAGGCCGCTAAAGTTAAAAGCGGCCTTAGCTTAGCTAAGCCGCGTTAAACTGCTTAGTAAGCGGGATATACTTACGGTAAAAGGCGTACCTTTACTTCTTTATATAAAGTTATAAGACTTTATATAAGGCGGACTAGTCGCGAAAGAGAGGAGGTTTTACTTTAAGCACTCCGGTTTTTCCTTTTTATTTAAAAATATTAAATTTTTAAAAACCTAGATTAAGTCCTTAGCGTAAACTTTATAATAATAATAATAATAATAAGCTTAGTATAAGATTAAGCTAATAGATCTTTACTTTATAAAAATAGTTTAAAATCTACTTAAGTAAAGTAATATAAGAACTTAATAAAAAATACTTTACTATTAAAGATATAATAATAAGGTCTAACTTTAAGTCTTAAATATTATACTTATAGTATAAAGCTAAAGCCGCGCTTTATTAGCTATACTACTTACTTATAATAATTTAGTAAAAGCTAAATATTTATTTATAAGAATCCTTATACTATTTAATTAAAAACAAGGATATTAATAAATAGGGTAATAAATAAAAAGAAAATTCTTTTTAGCTATAAGTTAAATATACTTAAAGATCTTAAAAGTACTTATTAATATAAAAGAAATAGGTTTAACCTATAAAAGGGTAAGGCTAAACTAGCTATACTTTATACGCACTTAAAAGATAGTTTAAGATACCTTAACTATTTATTAAGGGCTTGCTAGGACTATAAGTTATATTCTTAAACCGCTTAGCTAAGGCGTATATACTATAAGCTTTATAGCGTTTATTAAGTTAAAAGAAAAACTTGTTTAAATAGCTAAGGACTTAAGCTAAAGTCTTTTAGCTTAAGAAAGAAAAAGACCTTTAAGACTATATACTTATTAACGTTAAAGCTAAACTAAGTATACTTTATAATTAAGAAAGAAACTATAGTAAAGATTAATAACTATTTAAAGGATAAAGAGTATAATACGTAAAGAGCTTAAATAAATACTAATAAAAGCTTAAAAAACCCGCAATCTATTTTATAATAAACTTAGTTTAAAAGGCTATTAAAGTATATAGATTTTTTAATAAAATATTGCTCTTAAAAATCAGCTTTATTAATATATTAAAGATAAATACCCCCTTAACCTTAGATAAAACGTTATTATATACAAACGTAGCTTAGTATAATAAGTAGTTATCCGGAAGCTATAAAGCGTTTAAGTAGTTAAGGCTTTTTTAAACATTTAACCGTTAAGCTTTAATAAGCTATTATAATTTACTTATATACGCTTACTAGTCTATAGAAAAGTAAGGCTTAAGATAAGTATAAAAGCTTATATAAATACCGGGGTAAACTAAAGCCTTATTTAAGCTAACTTAATAAAGATCTTTTAAGATATAAGTATAAACTCCTCTTAATAAATTTCTATTTAAGGAGTAAGAAAAATAGCTATTATTAAATAAGTAGAATTTACCGCGTATATACTAAAAAGACTAAATAGTAGCTTTTTTATAATAAAAGTAATAATTAGCGCTTAAATAGTAAAACGCTTAGCGGCTAATATATTACTAAGCTAAGATTTTTTAGTTTTTTATTAAAAAGATCTTATTAACTTTATATTAGTCTTATAAATTAAGGCCTATAATAAGATCGAAGCTAAAGTTAAGATAGTTTAGCTAAGACTAGTAATATATAAATAAGTAATTTACTTAACTATTATAATAATTTTAGCTAGTTTTAGCTAAGCCTTGCTTATATAAGTCTAGGTATTACTATTAAAGTATAATATAATATTCTTTCTTATAAACTTTAAGCTTACTTAAACGATAATATAAGATTATAAAAGCTTTATAGTAATAAACCGCTTTAAGGACTTTATTAGTACTCCGCTAAAGCTAAAAAGTAAGGATAATTATAAACCTTAATAAGTAGTTTTAGTTATATAAGAAGGTCGATATTACTATTCTTTTAGCGGAGGTCCTTATAAAAAACCTATATAAAATAAGCCCTTTTAAAGACTTCTTATAAAAGTTTTTTATAGTAAACTATAAGCTTAAAACTAGCTATACTTAAGACTTACTTAAACTTACTACTAATATAAGTATTAAGATTTACGCTAAAGACTTAAAATATATATAAAAGGTTTAAAATATCCTTTAATTGTTTCCCTTCCTTTAAAAAAATAAAGGAGTAGTATTTATAAATAAGTTTAAATATATATATATTTCTTTAATTAAAGGATAGTAATATTAATAAGTTATATTAAGATTATATCCGTTAAGTAATAAGAATAGAAAAGTAGTAAATATAATATTTAGCTAGCTAGCTAAGTAAGGACGATTAAAACGGGTTTATAGGCTAACCTTATTCGCAGTATTAGTATTTATAGTATAAAAGATAGTAAATAGAAAAGAAAAGAGATAAGTAGTTATAGATTTATAAAGGATTAACGCCGTTATTACTTTAAACGCTTACTTAATACCGCTTTAAAGTAATATAATTAAACGCTTAAAAAGAAAGAAGTTTATTAATATAGTAAACGTATAATTATTTTTTACTAGTTCTTAGTCTATTAAAACTACTAAGAAAGGTTTATAGTTATAAGCTATTATAAGCTAAAAAGATCGCTTATTATACTTATAAGCTTTAATAACTTCTTAGAATACGTTTAAAGGTTTATTAATAATATTCTCTATTAATATTAAAAATACGTAGCGGCCTATATTAGTAATATTATTATTTACTTTAATATAGCTAAACAAACACTTTTAATACTTAAAGATAGTATTCCGCGCTTTTTATAATTATAATATTACTTTATCCGGACTAAAGTCCTTTTTAGCGTACCTATTTATATAACTTTTTAGATTTAAAGTAAACGCTATTAGCTTAATAAATATAAACAAACGTATATAAGCTTTAAAGAATATTATATTCTTAAAATAGTTTTAATAGCTTAAGAAATAGATCGGCTTTATTAAGTAGCTACGCTATATAGGCTTTTATTTTGCGAAGAAAGTTAATATCTTAAAAAAATAAAGAATAAAGCTACTTTAAGTAAGATAAAAAAAGGACTCTTTTTAAAAGGCTTAAGATAAGTATAATATACCGCGAAAGCCGCTTTTTAGCTTACTTAAAAAGAAAAAGAGGCCTTTGCGAATTTAACTAAAAGGCCTACTAAGCTTTAAACGATTTATTACTTTAACCTCGCTTAATAACTATTTATTTAGATAAACACGTCTTAAGAATAAAAGTAATAGCTATAGCTTTTTACTTAAAAAAGGGTATAAAATAAGATAAAAAGACTTTACTAATATAGACTAAGGTTTAGCTTATTATTTACTTAAGCCGCGCTTTTTAAGGCGGAGAGCCTTAATATTAACTTATAAAGCTTAAAGTAGCTAGTTTAATATAAATAGTTTATAAGCTACGCACTATAGTACTATCCGTAAAAATACTATAAGTAATTGTCTTTATTAACTATATAAGTACTTATAAAATTATATACTAAAAGTCCTTATTTTTTATTAATATAAAACTTAACAATAAGCTAGTTTTTACCTCTTAATACTTAAGCTAATTCCCGCTTAAAGTATATTATATCTTAAGTGTTAAAAACGTTATACTAAACGCTTTTTTATATTTACTATATTATAATAATAAGCTAATATTCTTTAACTAAAAAGGGGAATTAAGACGTATTTAAGAAGATAAGACGATAAACTATATATTCTTTTATGCAGAAGTATTAAATAAATTACCGCTCCGCTAAGAAATAATTAATAAATATATAGAGAATATATAGTAAGTAAATATTATTATAAAGCTTAGCAATAAAGATAATATCCTTAAACTCTTATTCCTTTAGTTATAAGGGCTATTATACTTTATAGAGAATACCGGACGCCGGAAACTATATATCCTTAAGGCCTATACTAAAGAAATCGTAAAAAACGCTTACGCTAAATATTTTTATACTAGCTATATTTATATATAATAAGATTTATTTAAAAGCTTCTTAATCTTATAGCTTAGTAAATATATAGATAGAATTATAAATAGCTATAATATTTATTACTATAATTTAACTAATTAAAGTAAGATATTAAGGTAGCTTATTTTAATTTATAGCTTACCGGTTTTATATTATATAATAGCAATAAACGTTATTACTAGGCTCTTAGTAATCTAAGCTAAGTAATCCTTATTACAAGGTCCTTATAAAAAACCTTTTTAATACTTTACTAATAGTAAATAATAAATTCTTATAGATATATCTCTTTATTTTAAGTAATAACTAGTTTAAAACGGAAAACTAAGTATAAGCGTTATATAATTAGCTACTCCGCGCTAATTAAGGGATTCTAAAAAAGATAATCTTTAACTAAAATATAAAGTTAACTTTAGCGTTTTAGCGGACTTTTTAATAATCTTTTAATTTAAAGCTTTTTACATTTACTACTTAATACCTTTAAATTAACGGCCTATTAAAAAGGCGAAACTAAACTTAAAAGATCGCGCTATGATTTTTTACCGCTAATTTCTTAAACTTATGCTAAACTAATATACTAATAGCTTTTTAGTTTATCTTAAATAGTTTATTTTTCTTAGTAATTTATATAGCTTTAAGCAAGCTTATTATAAAGATAAAAATAAGTAATAAGCTTTAGTTCCTTAATACTAACTAATATCTATAAAACTAAGAGGTCTTATAAAAAAAAGCTAAGTTAGCTATCGCTTATACTTAAGCTACTATAAAGGATAAATATAATAAGAAATACCGCCCGTTAAAATTTAAGCTTAGCGATTAAGCTTAGTTATAGCTTAGTAAAAGTTGCTATATTGCGGATAGTAAACCGGTAACGCTTAAAAGAAACGCACTAAGCTATTTAAAATTACCGCTAAAGTATAATAGCTTATATATTAGTTAAATATAAAGGGATCCCTTAATATTTATTAAATCGTTTTAGTAGTATAACTATGCTTAATAGATAGGCTAGCTACGCGCTTAAAGCTAGTTTAAAATAAAAGAATACCTTAATTAAATAAATAAAAAGTTATATAAATCTTATAAAGTTATATAATAAAGAAAAGCGGCGGAAGGCTATAAAAGGAGTTTCTTATAGTATAAAAAGGCTAGCTAAGTAGCTGAAACTTATAAGTAAATTAAAAAGCAGTCTTTTTACTTAAGATTATAAAGGCTTTTAAGAAAGTATAAGAGAAGTTAGCTACTTAAGTAGTTTAAACGAAAATATAATAAGCGGCCTTTATAACTTAATATAAAACTCTTTAACTAAGAGAATTAAGTAGTAAAGCTTTAATATAAAACTTAAAAGCTATTATAAGTTATAAAAAACTATAACTTACTATACTTAAAGTAATTAGTTATTTTAATAATAATATACCGCTATTTACTTAAAGTAATAAGGCCTTTTTAGCTTTATAATATACTTATTTAAATTCTCTCCGCCGCTTAACCTCTTTTTTTCCCCTCCTTATATAACTATACTTCTTTTAGCTACTAGCCTTAGCCTGTTATACCTTACTTACTTTTATATATATAACCTCTTTTACTTTAAGTTTATAATCTTTATAGTTTTATTTTAAGTCTTTTTATTATTAAATATTTTTTATAGCTAAGGCTAGCTATTTTATAACTACTGTTTTAGCCCGCTTTTATATAAGCCCTTATACCTTTAATATAAAGAATATAAGCAGGCGCTTAAGCTATATAAAAATAAGGTAGCTATACTTTATAACTTTAAGTCTTTTAGTAAAAGTTAAAACCTTTAAGTTTAAGCCTTTATATAAACCTACGCCGCTTTTTATAACCGCGCTTAAGTAAATAAGCTCGACTTAAATTATAGTACTATAAAGGATAGCTTATACTACCCTCTTTAAACGCTTAATTTTAATAACTTACCCCTTAGCTTTATACTGCCGCGTAGTTTAAATAGCCGCTTTTATAGTAACTTAGCTATACTTCCCGCTTAGCTTTTATAGCTTAAGAGCCCCCGCCGCTTATATATTTTTTAAAGCATAGCCGGAAATTCTTACTAGCGGATTAACTAGTTAATACTTTTTATATTAAAGCTCGCTAACTTTATTATAGTCTTAAGATTTATAATAGCTATTATAGTTAGCGAAAACTAGCTTTAGCTAAATAACTAAAACGATATTTATATTATTTTTAACTATATATTTAAGGCCTAGCTTAACTAGTTTCTAGCTAAGTTTATAATAGCGTTTTAAGCTATTATAGCGAAAACCCTATCTCGCTTTATATATAGTCTCGCCCCCGCTATAAAATCCCTTTCTTAGCTTATAACCGCTATAAGCCTTAAGAACCTATTTAGTTTTACTTAGTAAACGCTCTTTCCTTTTACCGCTACGCTTAGCCTAGCTATATAAAGGCGTATAAGCGCTTTATTATAGTCTATTTACTATCCTTACTTAATTAAAAAAGATAGCGATAACTAGCTTTATAATATATTCCGCTACTTAATCTTATAAACGCTGCTAGTAATAATTAATACGATTTTTAATAAGCCTAGCTTTATAAGACTATATTTTAGTAACGAAGTTATAATAATTTAAAGTTTCTACTTAGCTATAAACTACGCTAAGTTTTACTTATAAGCCCGCGAGGAATTTAAACGTAACGTAACTTTATTTTTAGTAACAAGGTTCTTAGGATTTAATGTCCGCTTTATTAGCTATACCGACTACGCGCTGTAAATTCTTACTTTTAAGGCCCTTTTTTAAAGAGGTTCTTTAAGACTATTAAATATATTTAAAACTTTAAGAGTAAGGAATTAAGTATTAAAGCTATAAAAAACCTTATTACTTACTTTTAAGCGAGAATATAATTCTTATTATAATTAGTAAGATATCTTAACCTTACTTTAATAACTTTTTAGTAGCTAAACGTGTATTAATTAGTTAGAATATATAAGTAGTAGCGCTATATAAAAAGGATAATAAGTTAAAAAGTCCTACTATAAAAAGCAAGGGATAGTTATAATAGCGGTAGTAAGTAAAATATAATATCTTGCTTATAAGCGGCTTATAAAGCTAATAAGTAGTATAAAAAACTTAATAAGAGATTATAAACAGCGTAAAAAGTAAATAAGATAATAATATAAAATAAGGCTTAAATAAGCTAATCTCTTATAATATATCTTATTATAAAAAGATAAATATCTCTTAGTATAAAGACTCCTTATTATTTAATAAACGCTTAAATATACGCTTAAAAAAATTAGAAACCTTATTATTAGTTTTAGCTAAATATAGTAGTCGCTTTAATAAAATAAAAACGTATAATTAAATAAGTAGTAAGAATTTATAATAAGGCCGTTTACTTATTATTTTAAGCTACTTAACTGCTATTAGCCGGATAAGCTAAGAAAACTATTATTATTATTATTATTATTAAGTTTATACTAAGGACTTAATCTAGGTTTTTAGAAATTTAATATTTTTAAAATAAAAGGGAAAAACTAAAGTGCCCAGGGTAAAACCTCCCCTTTTTTATAGCTAGTCCGGCTCGTATAAGGTCTTATAACTTTATATAAGGAAATAAAAGGTGCGCCTTTCGCTATAAGTATATCCCGCTTACCGGGTAGTTTAATAAGGCCTAGTTAAGCCTAGGCCGCCTTTAACTTAAGCGGCCCGCGGCTTAGATCTTTAAAGCTTAGGACTTAAGGTATAAGTAGTAGCTTATCTTTTATCCTCCTTTAGCCGCCCCCTTAGTATAAGGGCGGGGGGGGTAGGCGGGGATTTATCTTATGCCTTAACTACGGGTAACGCGGCCTTAAAGAGTAAGCTTAAAGCGGGCTCCTTTAATAAGAATTCGGCACCTTATAGTACGCGTATATTCTTAATCTAGCCCGTTATATATTCGCGCCGCGCCTCCCGGTTATTAATCCTACTTATAGTCTTAAGGATAAAGCCTTTTACGCGCCGCGCGCTTATATATACCTTTCTTCTTTCTTACTAAAAACGCGCTTATCCTTTATACTTACTTATTTCCTATCCGCTAACCTATCTTTAACGTGCCTTTACTTTTTTATTATTATTAAGCTATTACTATTACTATCGCTATATTTAAAAAGAAAGTTACTTTTTTTAATCTTAATATAGGCCCTCTTTTTAAGTTACTAAGCTAGGATACTTAAGATAAGGACGCTTAAGCTCGCCGCGGTACTAAATATAAAATCCCTTACTATATATATATAAGCCGCTTATTAAGCGATAATACGCTTATAGTTTTTTAAGGCTATTAAAACTAAGCCTATATATATCTAAGCTATATCCGCCGCTTAAGTATATATAACTTATATTACTAACCCTCTTTTAGCTATCTTTATAAAAGCGTATATTGCCTATACTTTTAGTAATTATTCTTATTTTTAAGTAAGTAGTCTTATATTAAATCCGCTTTTACTACTTAACTAATCCCCTTTATAGCTTACCGCTATCGGTAAGGATATAGCTTATAGGCTTTACGCTATATAAAAGGAGTTATATAAAACTAATAAGCCTATTAAGCGCTTTATATATATAAAGCTTACCTTTATAGCGATAAAGCTTTAGTAACGCGCCGGAGCTACTATAGCCCGCGCTCTTATATTTAAGGCCGCTTTTAGTCCGGCCTTACTTAATGAAAATGTTAAGCTTTTTACCTTTACCTTTAGCCGTTTTATCGATAATACGTGCGCGGCCTGCGAGGCTAACGCTAAGTTCGCCGATAAGCTTACTAATACTATTATAATTATATACTAAACCGTTTACTTTATAGCTTAAACTATAGTAAGATAAAAAATACGATATTTATAGTAGCTAACTACCTTAGCTTTAGCGGCTATAAAGGCCGGGATATCGCCTTTAAGAGTCGTTTACTTAACTAAGACTTAGTATAGGCCCGTGCCGCCCTTGCCCCGCTTAAGCCTACGCCCCTTAAGATCCTTATTATTTTAAAGGATTTTAAGGCTAAGGCTAAGGCTAAGAAGAAAGCTTAAGTTAAGGCTCTCGCTAAGGCTTATACTTAAGAGCGCGCCGCTCTTACTTAAAAGCTTAAATATTAAGGGGCGCTTAAGCGTAAAGGTAAGGGAAAGGCTATTAAGGCTAATATTATATCTAACTTAAAGGAGCCTAACTTTAATATTAGCGATAAAAAACTAAGGGAGAAAAATAAAGGCGATAATAATAAGAAGGCCGATATTAAGGGCCTTAAAAAAAAGGACGGCCCTTAGCTTAGCCTTAACGCTACCCTTATTTTTTCTAATGCTAATAGTAGCGATAGCAATATTAGCGATATTAATAATAAAGAAAAAGACCTTATTTTAACTCTTACTATACTTACTTTTAGCCCGCTACTTAGCTATAGCGTTCCCTTAGCTACTTAAAAGCGCACTTATAGCCTTTTTAAGAGTAGCGCCTTTAAGGCTAACGACCTTATAGTTACTACCTTAAAGTATATTTATATTGCCCTTACTCTTAACTTAGCGGGCTAAGAAAAGGAGACTAAAGACCTTAGCTTAAACCTTAAGTACTACTAGTTTTCTACTTATAGTAAGGCCGGGTTACTCCCTCCTAGCTTCCTTATAATATATAATTTAGCTTAGTTAACTAAGTATTATTTAAGTCGCCTTACCCGGCTTAAGTTCGTGCCGCCTCCTTTACCTACTCGCGCCGTAGCTAGTGCTTCCTTAGTAGTAAGCACTTAGTAAGACTTAAAGTAGATGCCTTAAAAGGCCGCTAATAATACGATACCCTCTTTAACTACCCTTACTACGACCTTAAGCTATTATAGGCGCGGATAGGGGAGGGCAAAGGCGCCCGCTACCTTAACTTATAGCTATAGCTAAGCGGGGCGCTCTTATAGCACTCCCCGATCCGGCGGGTCTAAGCGTAGTACTAAAAA